>JAODAL010076606.1:0-13566 GCA_025379985.1 Phyllomedusa bahiana | reverse complement strand
GGGAAAAAAGTTTTCGCAGTTGTACTCAGAAAAGAAACTTTGTTTTTCACCGCCACAGAAGAAATTCTGTAGCATAATTCATATCCGAAGGTTAATTAAGCCTTTTGTGCTTTTATATTCAGTAAAATACACAGAGTTTTTATGAACGGCACATACAAGTCAATTTTCTCCTGCCCATTTGTGGAGCGCAATTTATATCCAAGGTTCCCCAAAGCTTCTTAAATGGGTTCATTGGAGTCAAATACAGGGTTGTATTTTATATATAAAAGATATCTTCATCAAACAGTGTCTGTACATTTTAAACAAACATATGTCAGACAGAGAGTGGCAGGCTCTTCACCGCGAGTGGCAGAGGCACAAACATTCCTGAGCAGGTCAGCACAGCAAGGGGACGTCGCAGCGGGGGCACTCGGTGAGGCCACAACTGCCGCTGTCACCCTAGCGGCCGTGTACTACTACAACCCAATGGTTCTTGATTGTTGACTAGGTCATCCACTTCCTCCCAGAGGGACATCTGACAACCCCACCAAGAGTCGGGGGGAAGGGTCAGACACAACCCTTAGTTGGCATGGCCCGGGAGGGGGTCAGCGGCCCCTCACCTGTCCTCAACCCGCCCTGTCCCACCCGGGTTTCCCTCACCAAGATCTACCTATGTGGTCGGGCTCAGCGCCACTATATAGCGAGGATGAAAAATTTGAGAGGGCTCAGCACTACTTGCACGAAGAAATGGGGCCAATATCCCCTGCTTCTTGCAGTAGGGCAAAGTATAGATGTTTGAGAGTGGCATGGGAGGTCATGTTGGAGGGGCAGCCTCTGCATACCAAGACCGGTGAAAAAGGACAGCAGTGACGATAAAACACAAATAATAATGATGAGCCGACCGCACTTGGAGCCGGGTGAGGCAAGCTCATCACGTCAGGAGAAGGGGGCGTCAGCTTGCGCGTCAGGGAGCGGCGCACCAGCAAGTGGGGCGTGTGGCCGTGGTCAGCAGGGTAGCAGCAGTGTGAGGTCGGGGGCCAAGCGGCCACGGGTAAAAAACCCCTTCGCAGGGCCAAGAAAGTACGGCAACAGGGGCTCAGCGAGCAGCGGCGGCAGTAGTCCCCTCATGGAGCGTTGGCGGTAAAATCCGATACTCGGGGTGTGGCAGTTCTTTGCTAAGACACCGGGGAGCCGAATATGGGTATATGTAGAATCTGTAAGCAGAAAGGAAGCGTGGCAGGAGCTAACGTTTGGGACCACGGCCCGCGTCAACACATGCAGCGTAAACCCTCCGGTGGCCTGGGGGAAACGTGTCCCGATGTGGTGGTCCATCCTGCCGCCGCCCGCAACGCACACAGCAGCCCCAGTGGCACGCATTGCCATGCAGCCAGTCAAGGGGCCCCCCACCCCTCAAAGGGGGCTGTTTCTCTTTGACATCATCCCCGTCCCAGAGCCCTGCTCCTTTGCTACTCATGGCGCCAGCAGTCGTTCAGCAGGCGATTGCAAAGAGACAACAGTAATTGCTCCAACCATCCTAAGGTGCAGCACTGACCGTGCTCCCGTCCAAGTTGTTTGGGACTTGCAGTCCCCTCCCTTCCAAATGGTGACTCTGCACCATTCAGAGAACTAATGGCTTTGTGCCGAGCCGAATGGCGAGTTCCAAGCCGTAATTTCTTTTCAAAAAGGCCAGTAACCATCTCATCGTAATATGTAAAACAGAAGGTGGGCCATCCCCTAAGCTTTATCGTTGTCCCTAGGGGGTGCTACGGCAGCGCACGTTCTGAGCGTGTAAATCTACGGTCAAGGGCCGTACATGTTCCTTTACAGCCCCAGTGTGGGTGAATGTGCTTCCAGCCAGGCACACCAACAACTTGGACAGAGACCGCCGCTTTCCTCGCTCCACGTTTCCAACTGCTGCTTTCCTGCGCCAATGCTGCCTCGCACGCAGTTCTACACCATGGCTTTGGTCCCTCGGATAACGAATCAACACAGGGAGGGAACTGTTCCAGCGTCGATGCAGCAAGAAATCGATGTGTGTCTTTCCCGCGCCAACTGTCAAATCTGGAACCAAGTGATGGCAATGTAGGGAACTTGGTGTCCGCTGGCTGCCCACCGAGAGGGATGGTCCCATGCGCCGTGCCATTGCGCCACGTGTTCAATCGGGGGTTTTGAAAAGTTCCTGAATCTTCCACCGATCTACAGAACATTTCTGAAAATGGCCAGAACTGTGCATGCACTTTAACCCATTCGTACAAAGCCATGGAACAAACCCACCTCGAGTTGCAGACCAGAACGGCCTCCCCAACACACTCTCGAATATTCGATGATATTCCACCCGTTACTATGGAATCTCCACCTGCACATGTTGGACCGACGGTTATGAACAGAGAAAGGCGCCATTAACGGATTTTTTGTTGATGATCCAGGCAGACAGAAAGTACTCCCTTGTGTAACTTGATGTCAGCCAGTGGCAGCTTCATGCGTGAACACCTTGCTGTTTTTTGAAGGCCATTCAGAGGCCACGTTATTTGTCAGTCGCCAGATTACGTGGATGAATAACTCATTCCACTGCTTCAATGGTCCTGGAACAGATGATAGTAAAAATCTGTCCTGGGGCATGGGACAGGAGCCTGTCGTCTACATCCGGGCCACATGAATCCCCTTTGAGGAGCTGAAATGGAGTATGAGGAGACATTGGAGCAGAATCATTGTCTGGTGAAATGAGTGGATTTTCTAACCCAGGTGTTGACAAAGCGGAGGAGCATGAAGCAGCTGAAGAGATGGATGAGATGATAAACGAGGGCAAAAGACCACCCCACGCACCGGTTCATATACAAGAGGAAATGGAGAGCAGGAGCCCCTTCGGATAGTCACTGTCAGATGGCCCACACATGCGTATTTCCTTGGCTAGTGACAGCCTAATAGTCAAGCATCCGCAGAGGGATGACTTCTGGCTCTCCACCCTATTGGACCCTCGCTACCGGTCAAAATGGGAGCCTTTTTCCACTAATTAAGGGAAGACAAACTCAAAAACTATAGAATCCTCCGTAAACAGTTGGCCGCTGCCTATGTGCGGCATCGTCTCCTCCCTCTGACATCCTGACCGGGGGTTTTCCTCAGCGCACACTACTACTGCCGCCGCGGCTGCTTGGTGGATAGGTGGGGGGGGGGTAGACAGCAGTACCTGCTCCATCAGCAGTAACCTAAGTCTGGGAGTCACTGATGAGCAGCTTTTCCTTCACCTCCCCTAGTGAGGAGGGAGTCCCACAGCTAGCAGGACTTGGTGCATCCCTGAACCAACATTGGTGGCCTACATGGACAGCACTCTGCACCCCCCCAGTTAGAAAGATTCCGGCTGGACTACTGGGCACCAAACTGGAGTTGTGGCCGCCAACTTGCCGATTTTGCATGTGAGAAGCTGTCGCTGCCCACGCCAGTAGGTGCAGCAATGCAGTGTTGATGCGGGGCGGGGCCATCGTTACCCAAAGGAAAACCAGCTTGTCCATGGGAAATGGGAACGACTGACCTTTGTCAAGATGTATCAGGCGTGGATCGGGCCAGGATTTCCACACACCAATGCCTTAGAGCTCAGACTACATTTTTTCAACCATGACCCTCACCCCCAAACTGTTGATAAATGAGTTGGTTTCAAACTACCTGCCTCAGCCACTATTCTGATGCCGCCAAACCGCCTGAGCCACACATCTGCTTGACAGTTTCTCCCATCTGCCCACCAACCATCTTTACCAAGGACTGGTTATTGCCACCCCACCTCCACACTCTCATTGTGCCACTGAATGACCTTCATGCTGCTGCTTCTGCCGTGACCTACACACTGTGTCAGTGTGCCACCGTCTGACCTCATGGCGGCGCTGTGGCCTGCTGTAGACCTACACACTGTGTCATTGTGCCACGGTCTGACCGCATTCTGCTGCTGTGGCTGCTGATGTACCTTCACTAACTGTTCAATGTGCGACTGTCCTTGAGCACTCATGCTCTGATTGGTCTGAATGCGTGACCTACACACTCTGTCATTGTGGCCACTGTTGAACCTCAGGCTGCTGCTGCGTTGAGCGACTACTCAACACTGTTCATTGTCCACCTTGGCCTACTCCTCCTGTTTTTTTTTTGCCACCATCCAGAATGTCATTAGTGCCACTGCCTGACCCTCAATGCTGCCTGCTGACTGCCAGTGACCTACACACTGTTCATTGTCCAACTGTCTGACCTCATGATGCTGCAGCTGTGGCTGTTGAGCCGTGACCATACAACACTGTGTCATTGATCCAACTGTCTGACGCTTCAGGCTGCTGCTGTTGGCTGCTGCTGTGGACCTACACACTGTGTCATTGTGCCACTGTCTGACCTCATTGCTGCTGCTGTGGCTGATGCTGTGACCAACACAACTCAGTCATTGTGCCACTGTTCTGACCATATGCTGCTGCTGTGGCTGGCTGCTGTGACCCCACACTTTGTCAAGAGTCCACTGAGTCTGACCTCATGCTGCTGTATGTGGCTGATGCCGGAACCACAACACAATCTGTCAATGTGCACTAGATGGTCTGAACCTCATGCTCTGCTGCTGTTGAATAATGCCCGTCCACTCAACACACATGTTCCCTTGTGCCACTCTTTGGCCTACTCCTGTTTTTTGCCTCATTGGATGCCACCCTAATGTCAATTGTGCCACTGCCTGACCTCATGCTGCTGCGCCATGACCTCCACACTGCTCATTGTGCCACTGTCTGGACAATCAAGGCTGCTGCTGTCTGCGTGCCTATGTTACCTACACACTGTGACATTGTCCACTTCTGACCTCATGCTGCTGCAGTGCTGCTAGCCATGACCTCCACCACTGCGTGTCATTGTCCTACTCAAGTGCCTCTCCTGTTTTTATTTGTTTTTGCCACCTCCAGAATGGCATTTGCGGCCACATGCCTGACCTCATGCTGCTGCTGCCGTGACCCTCCACACTGTGTCATTGGCCCACTGTCTTACCTCATGCATGAGCTGCTGTGGCCTGATCCTTGACCCTACACACTCTGTCAAGTGTTCCACTCGTCTGACCTCATGCTGCTGCTGTCGTGACCTCCACACAGTGTTCATTGTGCCACTCCCTCTGTGACCTATCCTGTTTTTTTTTTTCCACCTCCAGAATGTCAATGTGCCTCTGTGTGACCTCATGCTGCGGTGGCTAGCGCCGTCCTCTCCACACTCTGTCCTAATGTTGCCACCTGAGATCTCAGCTTGTTTTTTTTCCAGCTTCTCTGGCTCACTTTGTCAGGCAACATTCCCGCTCAGTTTTTTTGGTCATTTTGCCCTCTTAATGCCAGGGAATTTTATAGTGAAGAGCGGCGGCAGTCCATGTGCGTGTTCATACTAAAACACAACAATGTATGAAGACCAAACCAAGCTCCCTCTCATATTTAAGCATGGCACAATGTTCTACAGCACCATGCAGCCTGTGCAACCTGAAATAGCTGTTTTTTTAACTGATTCGGCCGAAGTAATTCGGGAACGAAGTTTTTTTTTGCCGAGAAATTCGGCGAAGTGAACGAAACGAATTTCGGGGAATTCGCCTATCTCTAATTGTAATCTATCTTGTATCTATTTATCTCACTTCATCTATCTATCTATCTAATATCTATCTATCTATCTATCTATCTAACCTCTTATAAATATAAAAAATAATATTTAATATATTATACATACAGACACCCACATACACATATATTATTAACACAGTGCTAATAATCACATAGTAATACATATACTCCATAACTATTCATAGATACATATAACCATAGCTATATACCTATACACATACCTTTAAGAATATTTTTAGAGAGATAAATATATAGCTTACACTTAGACTACAGCCACATTCTACTATTAGATACTGTCACATAACTTTTAAATTATTATACACAAAAGGTCTGTAATAAGCCAAAATCCTTTCAAGACCATTTATCTTTACCCGACAATAAAGTCCGATCAGAATTATTTTAATATTCCTATCAAATTGTTAATTCACTGCGAGAAATTTATTTACCCTCACATTTTTTAAAATTGGACCTAAAATACCACTTATGAAGTCAATGTGGATTACTTCATTAATCCTACTGACTCAATTTCTTTTTATTTATAGTCTTGATGTGGGCGTGTTTTTTAGATTCCTTGTGGAATCCTAACTTTATCGTGCAAAAAGGATGAATTTATGTCAACTGGTTGATAATTTATTTATATTTTGATGAAATTTAATAAGGAATTGTCTAACGTAGTCCTTTCTCGCTGATCATAATTTTATTATTTATAATTCCTCTTATTTTAGAAAAGATGACAATTTTTAATGACACGACCTAATCTGTTTTATTTGGCGGCCAATTTACTTTCCCGGGGCTATTTTTGGAACAATGATTTGGTTTGGGCTTCGCCTAAAACTATTCAAAAATGTAGCAGCCTCTAGTAAAGATGATTTTTCTGATGCAAATAACACAAGATGGAGGCCGCATAACTTACTAAATTTATTGAATAAATTGTTTTATCATCCAACGATGGTTTTCAAATTATCAATAGCTAGATAGGTCCTTTCAAAAATGGACATGAAAGAAAAGGTAACTCTTTTCTTCCCCTTTGTAATAGATTTAGAAGTTCAATAAGTCGTAAATCTCCAAAAATGCCAAAAGAAAAGACCCCGTAACCAATCAATCTTGTTGAGCTGTAATTCAAAAAAACATTTAAGGATAATAACCTGGAGAAATTTTGAAGGGATCCAATGATTGAAACACTATTTTTTTCCCTTGTTGCTACAAATTAAATCTATCCACATAAGTCTCAAATAATTCTGAATTTCTACAAACATGCAGATAATTGTTGTATGCTGGGATATGTTTGCATAATTCTGTCAAATGTCTCTGCATTTTTAAATTCCCAGTAGCCACTTTAATTTCACTGGCTGCTTCTAAATAAACTTTGAATTCAGTCTGACCTCCATGTTCAATATGAACTATTTTTTTCTGTTTGGTTTTTATTCGATTGAATTCTACTATTTTGTGTAGTCTTATCTATGATTATTATTTCGGTCTGTGTTATTTGATCAATAGAGGAACTGACATCACTGTGTGTTTCCTCTGGCACTGTCTTTCCTCTCACATGAGGGCTTATAGATTGATCTTGAGATCTATCCATGACATATTCATGATACATTTTTACAATGTAAAATATTTTAATAGTTTCTGTCTTCTTTTGCCTACAATAAACGCTTTTGAATCTATCTCCTTATTGATTGATTCAACAATCATTATACAAAGCCATCCATGCAGCTCTCTAGATCTGAACCTGTTTATCACTCGGCAATGGTTTCAACTGTATACTACTCCATCATATAAACTTCAGTAAATTCCATTTTCTACTCACTGTTCTCCTCAGCTTGATTCCTCCAATGAAACTCGCTGACTCTCCAGATCGAATCCGATCAACTCCCAGTCCAATTCTGACTTTGTCTTTGAAGCTGAAAAAACTCATATTAGTGGCTTCTTTCTTTTCCCCTCGTTGCAAGCGGAAAGACATCAGAAATCTGGCCAGCTCGCCAATTATAAAAGAAATCTACGGTTAGAGAAAAAATATATTTAATTAGAGACAAATAACAATCACTGATCACCGGTGGTGAGGGTGCCGTCCTAGATCCTTACTTTTTTATCTTAACGAACCTAGCTCAGTAATACTTATCACACCTTTCTTTATATAAGAAAAATTATATTTATATTACATATTTTTTTCTTCAAATGATTATAACATATCATAGTTCATGTTACAAAAACATAGAATACATTTACAAAATATGTATTTACGTTACCATATGAATGTCCTGTGTATGAATTGGGAGAGTGGTCCCTTCCTTCAGTCAGAGACCGAGTTAGGCCTCAATGCTTTCTCTCATGGCCAGCACAATGGCTCCTCTCACCACATGGTTCTTTCCAAGGTCGTTTGGCTCCGCCCCCGGGTTCCACCCTTGGCTTCCCCCACCCCTTCCTTATATACACTTCACCGTGTGGGTGTGACTCTCAGTGGCTCAGGCATTACTACAAACCATATGTGGAATACAGCAAAATATATATTCGTCCAATCCTCGCTTACATTCCAACCTTCTGATGTCTTGCTAATATATTCCAAACTGGTCTGGACCAGCTCTTCACCAACCTTCAAAATAGCAATGCCAGCAACTTTATTTATACCTATGTGTGCTTGTGTGTGCTCATCTATATTTTAACCCTTTTGATCACATATTATCATTTCTGTACCTTTTACTTGAAATATCTTTTAACATTAAGTGTAAAACATTCTCTGTAAAAGAGCTAAAACCTTCTATAAACATACAGAAATAAAATGACTAACAACGGCGTTGTCACCGACACCGACGCACATCGGTAATGGGGATAATTTCCTAAATTGCCGAAAATACAGTAATTTCAAAGTCTGTAGCCGCTTCTCATGGTCAGGCATAAACAGCCAATCAGAATAGGAGCGACAGTGGAACCATTATAACCTATGGAGAAGTATTGACCAATCACATGAAAAAGGCGGGACAGTTCAAAAACAGTAAAAAAGCCAGAAAAAGAGCTGATTGGTTGAGCTAGCGGGGGCTTGGCTATCTCGGCCAATCAGAGTGCGAGCTACTTTGTCCCCATGGAAGTCTATGGCCAGATCGGGCAATGAAATCTAAGCTCTCAGCGCCGTGCGGCGTGGAGTAATGATTAAAAAAATCGTTTTTATTAGTGTAAAATATTATCTGAAAAAGAGCTCAAACCTTCCGTAAAAACCTAAATCAATTAAATCCTAACACCGCGTTTGTCGCCGAACCGGCGCTACATCAGGAATTGCGATATAGAGAATTGCCGGAAAATACAGAAATTCAAATTCTGGAAGCTCTTCTCATTGGTCGCATAAACGCAGCCAATCAGAATAGTGAAGCGACAGTGAACCATTATACCCTATGGAGTAGTAATTGACCAATCAAATCAAAAGAGAGGGACATTTCAAAATAGAGTAAGAAAGGGCAGAAAAGACCTGATTTGGTTGAAGCCCAGGCGACAGATATGAATCCACCAATCATCATGTGTTGCATCTATTTTGAGTGGAGCAAGAAGGGCACAATAGAAGGGTGCCCTAAAGTTATATATTGTCCTATGGAAAATATTCTAGTAAACTGTGATTGGGTTGGTGGGAAGAGGGGCTCGTCCTGCTTAGCCAATCTGCAGGTGAGCTACGTTAACTCAGTAAGAGTTCTATGGGGAAAAGAAATGCAGAGCAAGCTCGTTTGTGATTGGCTAAGTTAAAAGAGGTGGCGGTTATTTGGGCCAATGGGAGAGCGAAGCGACGCTCTATGGGTTTTCTAATGCAATCTAAATAAAACTGTACATGGCCTAAAATAAAATGAGAAGACCACGAAATTGTACCGATGTTGTATATAAAACATGAACATAATATGGGTGTAACGAAAAAAAACTAAATAAAATTAATTCAAATTAGTTCTTTTATTTCTTTATTTTCGTTAGCCAATGGACAATAATATGGGTGTAATGAAAAAAAAGACAATAAAAATAATTCATTGAATTCATTTTATTAGTTTATTTCGTTACACCCATGTTATTGTTCATTTATATAGAGATTGGTACAACTTCGTCGAGTCTTTCATTTGATTTCGGCCATGTACACGTTTTATTATAGATTCATTAGAAAACCCATAAGAGCGTCGCTCGCTCTCCCATTGGCCAAATGAACCGCGCCCCTTATAAGTAGCCAATCACAAACAGAGCTCGCTCTGCATTTCTTTATCCCATAGAACTCTATGAGATAAGTAGCTCACCCGCTGATTGGCTAAGCAGGACTAGCCCCTCTTCCCCCCAACCAATCACAGTACTAGAATATTCCCAAAGACAGAAATAACTTTTTAGGGCGCCCTTCTATCGAGCCCTTCTTGCTCCACTCAAAATAGACGCACTAACTTATATTGGTGGGATTCATATCTGCCGCTTGGGCTCCACCAATCCAGCGCTTTTCTGCCTTTTTTCTACTGTATTTTGAAACTGTCCCCTCCTTTTCATTTGATTGGTCAATACTACTCCATAGGTTATAAGTGGTTTCACTGTCGCTCCTATTGCGATAGGCTGCTCTTTTATGCCATCCAATGAGAAGAGCTTACAGATTTTGAATACTGTATTTCCCCCGGCAATTACCAATATCCAAATTCCTGATGTTGTGCCATTCTTGATTTTTTGAAATAGTGGATTTATTTATTATTTTTTTATAACAAGGTTTGAGCTCTTTTTCGGATAATGTTTTACACGTAATAAAAGCGTTTTTTGATTCCATACTCCATGCCCACGGAGCTGAGAGCTGAGATTTAATTTCTTGAGCCATCTTATATATTTTTGCCTTAATTTTAAATGATCCACTTTTTCACTACATTTCAACGCTTTTAGACAGCTTTGATTTTCACTTTAAGTCATTCATTTCAATTGAAAGACAACTCTTTTGCTCTTCGACTAACTTTTTAATGATTTTTTTCTGTTTTCCAGCCTGTCTCGAATCGGAATACATATTAGTCGCAGTACCCTTCTCGCCTAAGTCCCGCACGTAACGCCTCACATCAACTGGTGGAGGCGCAGGGACTTTTCACCGCATGTTATAGCGCACCTCCTCGGCCGCGAATCTTAGGCGCATAAGTTATCAGCACCTGCGCCTCACTCACAGGCGAGGCGCGGTGGGCTTTACAACGCCAGTATGAGCGCCCTCCGGCACCCGACATACCATTAGGTGCAGCATCACGTTCGAGCGCGGGTGTAGTGGGGTCTCGAAAAACTTTGCCTCGACTGGCGACCTTCATATATGTCGCCCATATCTTTATTTTGTGGTCAGTAAATTTCGTCAATAACAGATTTATAAAGAGTGTTTAATGAGTTTTTACATAGGACGGGTATTTTCTTAGACCATAACCTCCCTCTGTTAGCTAAGCGTGGTCGAGGGGAAGTTGCTATGGGGTTAGGGTTTTTTTATTTGTATAATTTTCCATTTTAGGGTCATAATGCTTTTTCCACCATTAATCCGCAATTTTATAGCAAAGAGGAGATGATTGACACAAAGACACACTTCCAACAATTTTTTGTGGTGTAACATTTAAAATAATGTATTTAAATCTTTTTTTGGGAGTTTCCTGTCTCACCGGGTATTTTGTGACAAGTGAATGACCTAGTACAATAAACTACATTATTTCTGTACTGCAGTGCATTGTCATTAAAGAATCCCTATTAATCTTGCCTCTGATCACAATTAGCGTAGTAAGTACTAGTGTTAGGTAGGTTGCCCATCAGTAGAGTAACCCTAATATCCTGAAAACTTCTGTAAATGTTAAAAAGTTACACAGATAGTTCTGCATGAGGCAAACTAACAGGAAGTTTAAACAGCAAGCCATGTGCCTCCTCACATTAGTACAGTTTAACAAGTGAATTGGTGTTCCCCTCATCTGCTGGCTGGGAGATGGATGGCTGGGATGACCTTCAAGACATCCTGCCACTTCGCGTATTAATATCTCTAAAAGGGAACAACAACAGAGCTTCCAGTGCCACCCAACTGAGCCTTGACCGGTACCAGTGCAGGAGGAAGTGGTTCATCTTCCCCTTTTTTTTCCTTTAGGCCCAGACAGGCGTCATGGATATCGTTTCCCGGCCACGACTCGTATCCGTAGTCCTCCGGCAGTACTCCTTACTTTAAGGTATATAAGTCCCCTCAGTTTACTGTTGGTAGATCTATAGCTTCTCTCATCAGATTAGGAAGTAGGTATATATAGGTCCCCTCATTAGGTAGGTATATATAGGTCCCTCAGTAGACAGGCAAATATAGATATGTCCCCTCAGTTAGGCAGTATATATAGATATGTCTCCTAGTTAGACAGGTATATATAGTTATGTCTCCTAGTTAGACAGGTATATATAGATATGTCTCCTCATGGCAGGTATATATATATATGGTCCCCTCAGTTAGACAGGTATATATATATATATATATAATAAATATATTTATATATATATATATAGATATATATATATATATCTATATATATATATATTATTGCCTATAAGGCAACAATCAGAGACCAGTTTCATACATCTGGCTCACATGTTTTCACCTCAAAAAAACGCTAAAAAAAATGGAGTTTAATTAAGAGTTTGTTTAGAAGAATAAGACATAAAATATAACTTTTACTTCACAATTAAAAATGACTTGTTGCTCAATAAACCCATCAGATATATGCTTTTCAATATTGTGTCTATCACTTAGAATCATAGAAACATATTGGTGCCACCAATAACGAACGAGAATAAACTCACCTGGATATGTCCCTGGCAATGTTTGCACCCAATGAGCAGAGCACACGCCCAAAAAAAGGTCGAGCCCGCAGATGCGGTTGACTCTCCCTACAGACCCCTCGTCTTATCCCTATACAAACCGTCATATACGTACCAACATTGGGGGTTTCGACCCACCACGGTCCTCTTCAGGGGACAAAAGGGTGACATAATAAAGATCAAATAGTGTTTCAAGATGTAGAGGTCGAAATGGGCCACAGAGCATCATGGCTTCACTAGTCCCGCTGAAGGGCTATGATGTGCCCGCCTGTTTCCACCCTCCATGCTTGACAGTGGGATGGTGTTCTTTTGGGTTCATAGGCAGCTTTCTTTTTCCTCCAAACACGTGAGTTGAGTTATTGGCCAAAAAGCATCTAAATGTCTGTGAGCGAGAACTTCTTAAATGCAAATACATTAATATAATTTATACAATGTGGATTTTTCTGGATTTTTATATTTAATATTCACCTCTCAATGTCAAATTAGCTACCGCTTAAAATATAGACTGTTCATAATCTTTGTCCAGTGGGTAAACTTACACAATCAGCAGGGGATCAAATAATATTTCCTTCACTGTTTATATATAAATGTTATATATATAAATATATATATATATATATATATATATATATATATATATATATATGTATATATATATATATATATATATATTTTAAGGTGTCAACAGCAGGAAGGGTATATAACGTGGTAATATATCCCGGCCAGAGTCCATGCATGCGCCTTCAAATGTCCAGACACATGCCCCCAAGGTTAGTAGCCTTTGGAATAAGCCAATATAGAATTAGGTGTTGACAGTATAGACTGTCTGACATATTTTTAACGTTTAATGTTAGCATGGCTTTCAGCCATTTCCCGGGTCGGCTTTCATTGGGAGTGAGCATAAGCAGGGTGGGTGCTCACATCCCAATGGATCCACTCCCCGACGGTTCCACTCGCAGGTTTTTACCTGGAATAAATAAGTCAGCAGGGAAGCTGACTGGAGAACTACAACTCCCAGGCTATTTGAAGACGGAGGGAGGACACGCGGAGATCCAGCGGAAACTTAACAAGCTGATAGTAAGTTGGTCCTTTGTTAGTTAGAGCGCCGACGGGCAGCGGGTTGTTTTGTTTATGGCCGGTGCATGCCTTGCAACTTGTTGTTTTTTGTTTGCATGCTTAAATA
>JAODAL010076605.1:0-13567 GCA_025379985.1 Phyllomedusa bahiana | reverse complement strand
AGTAAAAAATTTATCCAGTTTTCCACCTAAATATCGCGGATCGAAAATTTCCGATTATAATTCGCTAAAACCCCTAGGGGAAAATTAAACGGTGCATATCAGACTTACCCCCTTTTAAATAGTGGGGTACAACGGGGTTCATTTTGGGCCCAAACCTTTTAAAATTTTCTTAATGTTTTTAACAGGAAATTGCCCCAAAAGAATATCAATCTTTGCAGATATACTAACTCTGAAAAACAAAAACAACCAATAAGGATAAAGTTTTATTAAAAAGGGATCGGGGAAAAGTTGGGGGCCTGGCGAAAAAGGGCAATGGGGTTTTAACACGATAAATGAAAGGGTTTTGCAATGGGGATAAAAAAACCCTTTTAATATTATTTTTAAACAAAAATGCTGGGTAAAAGTGAATTGAGAGGGGATTGGGAATCATGGTGGGACAATTTAAACTTAATTGTGCAGCTGAAAAGGCAAAAGGTTTAAATAGGGTATATTTAAAAGAGGCAAAAGATTTACATGATGAAAAAAATTATTCCCCCATTAAAAAAATTTCACGGGTTAGACCACACAAAAAAATTTGTGTACATTTTTGGGCACCAGTGACAGAAAACTTGGGGGAGCTTGAACGGGTTTACAAAAGGCGGAAACAAAAAAAATAAAAGAAGGGGGTACTAAAAATTCCCCAAAAGTTTTAAAAGTTTGGGGTTATTTATTTTAGAGAAAGACTTCGGGGGATAAAAAAAAAAGTTTAAAAATCAAAAGGCCCAAATTTTAAGAGATTTTCCTCAAAGATTTTTTTTAAAACCCGGGGACTGAAATCAAAAAAACGGGGCATCCTCTCCCCTCTTGAGGTACAAATTTTTAAACCTTTAAACATGGGAAAGGGGGTTTTTACTGTAAGAGCAGTGAGACTGTGGAACTCTCCCACGGGAAAAAATTTTTCATTTGAATTAAATAAAAAATTTTTAAAAATTTCCGGATGCTAATAATATAAAAGTTATAGGACTGGATTCTGGAAAAGGGGCCCGTTGACCCGGGGATTTTTTTGTGATTCCCAGTTTGGATTGGGGAAGGAAATTTTTTTTACTAAATTGAGGCAATTTGGCTTCTCCCTCAGGGGGTTTTTTGCTTCCCCCCGGATCACATTTAGAAAAATGGTAAACTGGATGGACATCTTTTTTTTTCTCCCTTTTACAAAAAATTTAAACCTATGTTTTCTTTTGTTTCCCCCTTTTGTCAAAAGTCGCAGCGACAGACTGTAAGTATAGCAATTTAAAACATCACTTTTTGAAAAAGACACAATAGGGGGAAAATTTTTTGGGCAACAGGGCTTTAAAAAGGTCAAAACAGAAGAGGGCCCTGAAATTACAATAAAAAGCCCGGGCCCTCAAGTTTAAAATCAATTCCATTCCATTCTGGGGGTTTTCATGTTATTATAAATTGAGTTTTGTTTAAAAAAAATTCAAAGTCTAGGGCCCTTACAAAGAAAAGTTTAAAATATATCACACAGCCTAAAAACTTTTTTGGGCCCTTAAAGACGGGCCCAAAAAAAAACCAAAAACCTATAAATTTTTTGTACTTTGGAAAAAAGAAACTGGGGCTGATTTATCAATAGCCCCCTACCCTTTCCCGCCGTCTTTAATCCCCCATTTGCTTTATGCAGAGTAAGGGGTATGTTAAAAAAGGGCCCCCAACGGCATAGTTGAATGTGGTGCATCGCATGACTGTCAGACGCGACTCGTCAATTCGAATTGGGTTTTTAAAATTTTTCCCGAGGGTCTGGGGAAAAACACCCCGTTTGACTTTTATTGCCCTTTCGGAGAATGAGAGAGAAACACAGAACACGTGGTGAAATTTAAATTTTCCCTCCCGGAAAGAGCACCCAAAAACAAATTTTAAAAACCAACAACCGGAAATCCCTGGGGGTAAGACCCTTCAGTCACAACCAGTCAAAGTACCTCATACAGCCCCCCGTTTTTTAGTTTATTTTTTTTCCGCTCCCCCCCCAAACCCCCCCGCATAAAAGTTGGGAAGCATAAAGAAAAAATATATATATTATTTTGTTTAAAGCTTTTGGCCCTCTCCCATTCCTTTTCTGGCCCCCGAAAGATTTCAGAAAAAAAAAACTTTTGGGGAAAAACTAGAAAAAAAATACGGGTGGAGGGGGTGGGTTAAAAGGGGGTTTGTTAAATTTTTCCCAAATTTGATAAGATCGTTCGTGAAAAAATCTTCTTTTTCCCAGGGCCCCTTGGGTTTTAATGTTGTTTCCCTTTAGCCACACATTTCGCCCCCACGGGATATCAAATTTTTAGGGTCAGTAAGTCAAGAATGAAAGCTTTCCCATTTTTTGTAATCAAAGGTGGTTTTCCTGTGCAAACTCCCATACAACCTCCTTAATTTGTCACCTCCGCTTTTTGGGGTCAAAAAATAGGCCAGCCTTTGCATAAAGCTGAAAAACCTGGTTCCCAAGTTTCTTAGTAAAAGGGGTTGAATTTTATCCGGGATTGCCTCCCCATGCTGCCCCCTAAAGCTACAGACTGAAAAAAATTGTCTTTTGGTTTTTCGACGGGCCTTTTTTTTAAAGCAAGGAAATTAAATCGCCCTGAAAAAGGTTACTGCGCGGGTTGAATAAAATCAGCTCTTGCATCCAGAAAAAAAAAAACCCAGCCCCTGTGTCCCACGTAAAAAAAAGGGCGAGAGCAGAATTTTATAAACTAATTATTTTGGGAAAGCGGGCCCCTTTGGGTTTTCCCAAACTCCTGTTTTGCGGCCCCCAATTTAAATTTTTTTTTCCCCCTTTTTATGGTTCCCTTAAATATATTTTTTATTTCACTAAAAACTCTCTCTCTCTCTTTTTCATTTATCTTTCATTAAAATTTTATTTTTATTTATAACATTATATATTTTCTAGATAAAATTATTATATTTTTATTTTATAAAATTAAAATTAATATACATCTACACATTTTTATATTTTAATATTATTTTATATCTCTTTTAAAATTTTTTCTAAAAATTATATTTATAAAAAATTATTTAAATGTTCGGATGTGGTATGGACCCCTTGGGCCCAACCACAACGATGGCGAAGCCCCCCCAAAGGGACGGGTCTAATAGGTGGGTTTTAAAAACAGACCCCCCGCAAGCGAGTTTGGACTTGTTTGCGGCGGTTTAAATCCCCGGGGCGCTACCCCTGACGGGGCCCTTGCTTGCGGGGGCCCAACTGATTTTTCCCGGGGTTTTAAAAATTTTCTTTGAGCAGGCTGTAGTCGGGACAGGCAAAAGGGTGGGACGGCGGAAAGGGTTGGGGTCAGGGAGGGAGGCAGGGTACGGTACCAAAAAAGGGAACAAGACCTTTAGGAACGCTTCCCTAAGGAAAAAGGCCTATCGATTCGGCAAAAGGTGCTGGGGAAAAAGGAGGGTTAAATGGGCCGTGCCCGGTTACCCCAATCACCGGCCACTGCCCCTTTTAAATTTCCCGGCACTGCCGTGCGCCGCAGAGGGCGCGCGTGAAACCCGGCCGGGGGGGGGCGCGTGGGGGACGGGAACGGGTAGTTGGTATGGGTGTGTTTAATGCTACCCAGGGACGATTAAGGAAAATTAAAGGTTTTTCAATTACTTGGTTTCAAAACAACCAGTGTGATTGCCCCAACTTGCTTAAAGCAACCAGCACAAAAAAGGGCGCTCCGATTGGTTGGAATGGACAAAAAAAGTGAATTTTTGCCCTTTTCCTTTTCCAGATAGGGAGCCCAACTCTTTTTTTTCCCCCCTTTCCCTTTGACTTTTTGGAACATTTTTCTGTTAATTTTTTTTAAAAAATATGAGTATTTTTCGGAAAGAAGGGCCGACGTTTTCTCTTATCTGAGAAAAATATTTTTGGGGGAAAAATATTTTGCCCAAAAATAAATCCCGAAGGTATTGAAAAAAAAACAGTCAGCAAATCAAGAAAAAGGGTTTACGATGTCTAAAAGAAAAAAAACAAAATGGCAAAAATTTAAAAAGCTCTCCTCTTAAAAAAGTCTCCAAAAGAACCGGCCGGGGCCCCAAAGCAAAATGCACTGGTTCTATAGAACTATAGAGCACAACGTATTCAACAGAGCAAACCCAGGGGATTGGAAAGTATGATTATGGTTGAGTGTTGGTAATTTTTTAATAATTACCTATCCTTTTAAATATTTGGAATTTTTGTGTTTCATAAATAAAATATTTAGTGGTTGGTTTTTACCCCCCCCGATTGTACCCACTAAATTTTTTTCGAAATGCGGGGAACTGGTGGGCAACCTGTGCTGGTTTACAACCAATTTTTGTCCTTATAAAGATAAAGACAGCTGTCAGAGACTCGATAGCTAAAAATTTGTGAAATTTGCCAGGTCATTTTTATTGGATCCCAAAATTATTTTTACAACATTAGTTTTTAAAGTATATACAATCCTTGGGGTTTTTAAGAATTCTGTGGACACTGTTCAGCAAACAATTGCGATATTTGACAAATTTTTGGGTGCCCCTTTGAACCCCTAATCCACCTGCTTGCCGAATGAAGGGACCTTTTTATGCTGTCGGTTTACCTTTATAGTCCCGTACAAATAGGGTATTGTGTAGTAACTAGTTAATTGGGCAAACACACCTGTATCGTGCCCAAAATTAGTGGCCTAAGGAGTGCACTATAAGTCGGTGATGCATTTGTCACTGGGCTTTTGGTATGTCTGTGGCCTACCAGTAATTTGTAAACCCCTTTTTTTAAATTAAAGGCTTTAGGTGGGGATCGGTTATTGGGACTGTACTGTATTGGTCGAAGCTACAGTTTAAGGGTCGTAAAGCCCAATTTTGCTACCCTTTGTTTTATGTCTAATATATACGTGCCTTTGGGGGTGAAGCCCACCCGCCTCTGAGTTAACACGGATCCTGCTAAAGAAGGAGAATGAAGAAGAGCCGAGAAAAATTGAAGCCCAGAACAGCCGTCAATTTAAAGCAAAGTTAAATGAATCACGGTTGACCCAAAGTTTAAGGGCAATTCAAGATACATGACCAAAAATGAAAATCTATGCAGCCAGCTGCTTGTGTCTCAAAAAGATATACACGGCTCCTTAGTTGCTAGCTTTGTGCCGTGGTGAGCGATATAGCTCACTCTTTTAAAGCACAATTATGCCCAAAGGGTGAGCCATTCAACATTCATAGCAACATTCTCACACTTCCGCAACAGAGATCAGAGATAGATTTAACTTTGGAAGATCTGCCCTCCGTTAACTCCTCTCTTGACTCGACAATGAGCCAGTTGACAAAACCGATCGAATAACTGGGCCGCAGTGGGTACTTTGGAGACTGATACAGGCCGTTTTCTTTTAAAAGTTAAAAATGAAATGAGCCAAGCAGCAGAACGCCCGTGCACGTCTGGTTTTCGTAAATGATCCAAAACAAGCGATTCGTGATCTAAATTGTTTGACATTTATTACAGAAAGAGGCAAGAGCATAGTTAACTTACACATGGCCACTTGGGCTGTATACAAAAATTAGAGGCTCCATTGCACTTGTTCCCACAATGTGCCTCAACTGCATTAAGGATCTGTCTCTGGTTGCCTTTTGGTTTCCGGTCAAAGAGATAGCTAAAAACAATTCACATTGAGATTCTTTGCGCGGTATTTGTCAATGACTCGGCAGCCTTGATAAGACAGTTGGTTGACCTGAGCGTTCGCCGCTGTGTGTTTCAATGGCGAAGCCTTGCTAGGTCTTGTAAAGTCTGGCATGACAATGCCCCCAAAAACTGACAAAGGCTGCGCAAAGAAAACAAACAGCTACGAGCTCTATTGTGCATGTCGCTGCGTGTCTCTCATTTCCCGTAGTAATCTCACTGTGAATTGTTTAGATGCTTCTCATTGACCAAGCGGACGGAAAAAGAGACAGATCCTTAGAGCGGTTTGAAGCTGGAGTTTCAACTTCTTAAAATACCCTACGTTCAAACAAGTGTAATATTGAAAAATTTTTTAGATTTTAAGTATTGGGCACACGTGACTTCTTCAAAACCAAAAAAAGTTAATTTAGCTTGCCTGTAGTTATGTGGGTAACATATGTGACAACAAGAACTGTTGTTGAATGAAGAATATATGTATCTGGACAATAAAAAAATTGCAAGTTTGCCAGCTGTTTTGGACAACTATTTAAGTGTCAAGTCTGAATTTCTCACGCAATGCCAGGTAAGTCCGGCATCAGTGACTGTATTCTTAGCCCGCATGAAAAAATTGGAAAATGTCAAAGAATACTCATTTCGTTTTTGAAAAATATTGATTTGAAATATTTGCTCGAAAAAGTTGCCCATGAACGTTACTATCTATAGTTACCAATTCAACGTCGGGGCTTTCTGTAAGATCTGAGGCTATGTCACAAGGAAGTTTTTGGTCAACACAGATGTTATGTAAGACTGCACACGCAATAATAATTTCACACACAGTTGACGGCTTATACATCATAGCTCCACCGGTGAAATCAAGGCATGTAAACCGACTCTTCGAGACTCCAAAAAGTCTCTCAATGAGTCCGCGAGTTTTCTTGTGAGCTAAGTTAAATTTCTTTTCCGGATCAGTCCTTGGGTGTAGAAAAGGTGTCATCATCCAGGGACATAAACGATATCCATTATCTCCTTGAAAAATAAGGGTTAGGGTGAGTAACTAGGTCGGACAGATTAAACCTTACAGTTAGACTAACTTACACATTTCTAAAACTACAGACATAGAGGCAACATAAAACTTTGCAGTTATTCGAGTTACTGAAATCTGGCAAAAAGAACCGTGTGAACTTGTGGGTTATAATCTTTTTTTGGACGGTTTATCCTTTTTTTTTCGTCATTACACGGTCTAAGAAATGGGCACTGTAAGTTTAACGTTGTTAATAAACAAGGGCTTCAGAAAATCTTGACTAACAAGAATTTAAAGGGCCAACACAAATGTTAGCTCCAGCGAGTGACACCCCATTGCCAAATGTACAGTGCAATGCGTGGTCATCCAACTGTCAAATCCTGATCCACACCATTGTTCCAAATTCTGCACACTTACCGATTGCGTTGCATCGTGTTTCGTTACACACCACAAGATGAAGTATTCCTGTCGCCATGATCGCCCTGCTTAAGTACCTCAGCTGTCCGGGAAAGGACATTTGAAACTGGCTCGGTGCATATGTTATTGGCAGGGATCAATTTCTTAACATTTCGTGACATATTCTACACTAAAAACATGCTGGTTTAATTGACCTTTCACTGTTTACCCCACCAGATCGTCAGGGTAAACAGGGAACAATTAGTCAACACATATATTCACTGCATTAGACAGTTGGCCAATGTGCATTCTTGCAGTCTGAAACATGTGTTGGGCTACGCGCAATACACTTGCATTTCTCTATCACCATCTGCTGGAGCAAGTTCAGGTAAATGTTAAACGCCTGTTGGTGGGTGTTTAAAAGCAGTCTAAAACTGCGAAACATTTTTGTTGACCTGACAATTGACAACCGCTTATTAAACGGTAAATGCTATAACCATGTATTATAATTACCTAGTAAGAAACTGGTTCCGTATGTTGATTTTTCAAAATTGGCACATAATCCACTGTTCTCAAAGATGAAAGCATCATGGGTTGACCCGGGATAATTTGCTACAAGGTTGGTTATCTTCAGTTGTGCATTATAAGTTTCTTGCACATTGATGGACCTAAACATTTTGCGGTTGCGATAAATAAATTCTTGGTCGGCTGGTGGGATAAAGGCAACATAGGTGCAATCTATTAGGCCAATTACATTTGGCATTCCAGCAATTTAAAAAAATGCCTCTTTGGCTTCCTTAATCTCTTCAGAGGAGGAGGGGAATTTGATGAAATGTGGAGCAATGTTCACCAGCTGCTTGATGACACAATGAAGGTTCCTACTAAAAGTTGGTTGTGTGATTCCAACGCGCACTGCCACACAGTGTTGGAAATTGCCGGTGGCCAGAAAATACAATACAGATAGTAATTTATTAAGTCCGCTGACAGAGTAAGAGCGTGTAGTGCCACGATCTATATTGTGGCGTAAGCCTTCATATATCTCTAAAATGGCCACCCGGCTTAATATAAATTGTTTCACTATTTCATCATCTCGAAGATTACTTAGCTTCAAATGTGGTGCACGACAATCCTGAACCAAAACCCAGCAATAACGTGATCTGTGACTAACTAAGGGAGTTGCAATGTACAGCATTAATTTCTGTTTATTCCGTTCCCCACCAAGCATCCACAAAAAGCACCACCATTGTATTGTGTGAAAGCACCCTTTGATCTACATCCAAGGGCCCAAAGTTTCAGAATACTCATGTTAAACCACAGGTCTATTTTCCTGGTGACATCTATTTAACCCTAAATGTAAATGATGGCTCCTATTATCGGTGGGAAATGATTGGCGTTTTTTAAATGGACAGCTGCGCAAGGTCACATTTCCCGACTCTTCAGGACGAAATACTCACCTGTGTGATATTTGTCTTGCGCAAGCAATCATGCTTTACAATAGTTAAAAATCACTGCCTCACGACACCCATTCCAAAAAAGTTTACTTCCTAAACCGTCTCGCAGATCTCATGTGCATGGCAAAACTCGCCACTTTCATTGGAGTATTGTTTGCGACAGTTTAATGCGACTCGATTTAGGCGCAGCTCATGATAAATCTGGTGGAAGGAACGACCAGATATTGCCACGCCCACTTTCGCAGTCCTGGAGTACGAATTGCGTACTAGTCGCAGAATGCGGGTCATTTAGGCGCATCACAATAGTAAATGAGACGCTTGCGCTGTACTCCAAAAAGAATGGCAAAAACGTCGACTAGAAAATGGCGCAGACACAATAGTAAATCGGCCCCTATGTCTTTGGTCCAGGCTACTTTTAAAAGTTGTTCTTTTACTTTTTTTTGCAGACTCCCTGGCAGCCAGTAAGGGACCCCTAGGTGTCCATGGACCTCAGGTTGAGCACCTCTGCCTTAAGAGGTGTAATTTCCAATATAGGGACTTTTTAGGGTGTTTATTACATTTTAGAACTTTAGGGTGTCCAAAAAACCTGTAATGGTGCCTAAAGAATATGTAATGAATTGTAATGAAAATGTGACCTCAAAGTCCAGTAAGTGCTCCTCATTTTTTGAGGGTTGTGATTGAGGCAAATAGCGCACTAGGGCCACATAAGAGATATCACTAAAAATGGAAAAATTGGGGGAATCAATGTTGAGTTACACTTACCTGTTATCTACCGTGTTCCAGTGAATTATGGATAAAAATTTAAAATCAGCAAAAAAGTGAAATTTAGAAATTTCACCTCCACTTTAATTTCTGTGATACGCCTAATGCGTGAATAAATGTCCTAAATACTGTTTTGAATACTTTAAGGGGTGTAGTTTCTTAGATGGAATTATTTATGGGGGTATCTGACAAATTTTCTTGAAAAATGACTACTAAATTACTACTAAATTTCCCATTGTGTCATAAAAAAATAAAAATACATTTAAAAATTATACTAACCCACAGTAGTGATATGGTAGATTCTAGTTATAAACTATTTTGTGTGAAATAACTGTCTTACACGTAGAAAATTTTTAACTTTGAAAATGGCAAATTGTTCAAAATGTTTACGATATATTGACATTTTTCACAAATGAACAAGAATTGTATGGACCAAAATTTCTTATTAACTTGAAGCACTATGTGTCACTAGGAAACAATATCTGAATCACATGGATAGGTAAAAGTATCAAAAAGTTATTCCCACACAAAGTCAGATTTAAAAAATGGGGCTCTATCAGGAAGGTCAAAACTGGCTGTAGCAGTAAGGATGTTAATCCTGCATGTCACTCATCCACCTGACATGACACAGCTTTCATAAAGTAAAATAATTCCATGGCACTCTAACGTAATAATGCTGATAATTATTTTATATGATAAGTATGATTATTTTACAACTTCCGGTTACAGAGAGCGTGTTTCCATACAATAAAATAAACATATACTGTATTGAAACTATGGCTAGAGGACAAACGTGACCAGCTTTCAACTGACCAAAATGTCACTTAGTGACCCCAGACATGTTACCCATTTATGTAAAAAAATTTAAATGAGGTACAGCTTTAAAAGTATACACAGTTTGGGCTTAAGTTTCGGAACAGTTTTTGCTAATGAAATGGAGCCAGGATTATTATGATTTTGTGCCTATTTTGATAGGTAAGACCTCCTATTTTTAATATGAAACAAAGTGGTGCTAAATATGAGAGATTATAAATTTATATGCCAATTACCACAACCAGTTACAATAATTTCTATTGTTGCATACAAATATTTTAATACGTAAACGCATCATATAGTTGAAGAAAATCAGCTCCTAACCTTTCTGCAGGAAGGGAGATATATGATCATGTGGATATAGCTGTACATCATCTGCAGGACAGAAAAAAACGGCATGGTAAACCAATAGTGACATATCCATTAACTCATAATTCAGGTACTATATTTGCTCCTATTCAGTAATGGCAGCCTGATGTTTGTTGAATGTGACTATGTCACAAACTGACATCATAATAAGCTATGATGTCATTGAGTATGAATCACAATGCATAACTCAGTCAGTTGTCAGCAGTCTCCTGGCTAGTTTGCATGGAATGCAATATGCTTCTGCCTTCCACTATTAGATTCAACTTCAAATTGGGGAGATTCATCAATATTCAAAATATTCACAGTTTTTCAGAGCTAAGGTAAGTTTGCACATATTCTTTCCTTTATCTCCTGTATCTTGTAATGCTCTCAAATTGTACCATTTTTTCACCTAGTATGCAACACACCTTTTGGGCTGGTTCACACGGCTTATTCAAGCCGTAATTGCGGGACGGATTTCGCCCGCAATTGCAGCTTGAATAAGGGGCAGGGCGGGAGCGGGGGGCGCAGCTCCCCGGCCCCATTGACATGCATTATCCACGGCGCGTATTCCGCCGGGATAATGTGCGTGTCACTTTCTCCCCGCCCGGCGTATTCGCCGAGCGGGGAGGAGCGACGGAATCCACAGTTCTCTATGAGA
This sequence comes from Phyllomedusa bahiana, assembly GCA_025379985.1. NCBI lineage: Eukaryota > Metazoa > Chordata > Amphibia > Anura > Hylidae > Phyllomedusa > Phyllomedusa bahiana. The sequence goes on along the minus strand of JAODAL010076605.1, from coordinate 2,513 downwards.
ACTGTGGATTACCGTAATGGCTGGGACGGATTCCAGCCGTAGTACAGCGCAGTACGCCGCGCAATACGGCTGGACTTCGTGTCCAAAATAAGCCGTGTGAAAGGCCCTTTATGTGCTTTATGTCAATGTAATTATTTAAAAAAATTAACATACAATTTAACATACAGAAGTGTATATATCAAGTAATAAATTTTGGGCCACATGTATGAAAACTGTCTAGGTCTAAAACTCACATTTTTTCAGAGCACTATATGAAATGAAAAAGGTGCTCTGATTGGTTGCTAAGGGCAACAAAGTGAGTTTTAGACCTAGACAGTTTTCATACATGTGGCCCTTTATCCACATAGTAGATACAGTATATATACTAGAAAAGAAGACACACAGGGCCTCATCTATGAAAACAGTCTAGGTCTAACATTTTCTTCTTTGCCCATAGCAACCAATAAGAGCACCACTTTCATTTTTTCTGAGCACTATATGAAATTAAATGGGATCTCTGATTTGGTTGCTATGGGCAATAACTAAAGTCTTAGATCTAGACCTTTTTTTTATACATGTCCCCCATAGTATATGCAAAAAAAAAACATTGCTGAATTGGAGCTCAGACTTCATTTATTCTGAGCATTTTAATAAATGAAAGCTGAGCTCAGATTAATTGCTATGGGCAACAAAGGCAGTTTTACAATTAGACAGTCTTGATAATGAGGCTCAAGGTCTCTATAAATCGCCAATAGACTCCATGCTGTAAAATATAGTGTAAGACATCTCCTTTAAAAAAAGTATACTAATGCATGCCATCTCTGGGTGCGCGTGACATTTTTGATGGATGTTTTTTCTCAGCGTATACACTAAGCATTGGGTCTTAACATGATGTGAACATGGGCTAAACCATTAATATACAATTCACATGGAAAAAATTACGTACATTCAGTGACCCAGGTATTTTGAACAACACTTCAGTATTGGGAAGAGCAGACAACCGTGATGGAACTTAATGCACCACATTTTATGTCACTGGGGTCAATTATGTGACAGATTTGACAATGTATTGTGGTTTTCTTCATAAATCAAAACCACGTTGCAAGTACTAGAAGAATACAGATTCCACAAAGTGCTAAAAGACTCCTCAGAGATTATGTCTTATGTTAAAATGGTTTTATTAGGAGATATTCACACAGTGGCATTTTACACATGGAGAATCCACTGCGAATCTGTGCCAAAAATCTGTGAATTCTGCAGCAGATTTTAACTTTTGTGTAGAGTTCTTCACTATGAATCTAGATGCAAAGTAGACTTAGTGCAGAATAGTGACGTCTTCCACACAGTCGATTTCAATATCTGCACAGAAAAAAGTCAGCACTGTGTGAGTTGTGGTGCGGACTCCCTTTGAATACATTTGGATGCTTTTCTGCTTGGATTTTAGTGTTGAGTCTGTGTGCTTTCCATGCTGAAATTTACAATAGGGAAGGGGCTTAATACTAGGGCTGCTATAAGTACTTTTAGGGCTCCATACAGTATCTGGGACCCTCACCCATTACTAGTTTCTGTCTTGCACCATATCAGTTGGCCCCCTTTTTGTTTGGAATAAGGGATCCTGGTAGGGCTATTACCAATACTCCCCTGATGGTGCCCCTGCCTAATACAGTTGCGACAAATTTTACTGCTGTGCAGACATTTAACAATGAAAGTACTGTGTGAAAGTCAGCACTGTGTGAGTTGTGGTGCACCTTTACCCCTTATTTAATAATTATTAGGACATCCTTTCATATAAAATGCTTCCTCATGTTTTTTAAAACAATGCCATTTATGCCCTTTTGGCAGAAATTACTGTATTTATATACTTTATTGGGAAACCTCTGAACACTGTCCATTTAAACCTAAGTTGGAAGTTGAGTTTATGAGAATAGTAAAAAAATAAATTGATCTTATTGCCTTATTTTATGTAATCATTTAACGTGTAAAACAAGAAGTTAATGAGTACAACTTACATAATACCTAAACTTGACCCTCTAGGGTTCCCCTTTAATGATCATTTTCTCCAGACCACACATGTGCACTTACCAAATAATCATATATTTATTAGTGGTGGTTGAATAGTTTGTATAGTGGTCCCTTAATGTACAATGTTAATTGATTCCAGGAAGACCATTGTCACGTCAAGGGGGGGTACAGTGAGCCCTAACTGGAACCCAGCCCACTGCCCTTGTCTACTTGACGTGCTGCCCTAGGCGGCAGACGCCAACTAGCGACAGTCCCTGCGCTGCTAGAGTGCTGGGGTCGTCAGAAGGAAGAATAGTCAGACAGTCCAGGTCAATAACAAATCTGAAACGTCAAGCCACAAATCAGAACCAAAGAGAAACCTCAAACAAGCCGGGGTCAAAAGCCAAACGTGAGCGAGGTACAAAATCAGAGCGTAAGACAGGGTCAGGAAACAAGCCGAGGTCAGGTACACGGGTAAACGAACAAACTAACAAAACACAGGTAAGACAGCCAAGAGAAGCACTCAGCCTGCA
>JAODAL010076604.1:0-13567 GCA_025379985.1 Phyllomedusa bahiana | reverse complement strand
TTGTCTCACTACAAGGTTTGTCCTTCAGATTAAAGGAATAAGCAAGTTTTCAATATGTCATTGATTTCTGGATATCCTCCTTTATAGGGGCTCTATTGGCTCCTCGGGTTTCTATAGTCACCGACCTGCCCGAATCTTCTGTATATCATGACTTCAGGTCGGGGACTCAGGAGCGCACAGACTGACAAAACTCCACAGATACATCACAGGCACAGGGATACATGATGCTTTCCCCGGCTGGCCTTCTGAACGGAGTTCTCTATGAGAGCTATGGATTACTGTAATTTCAGCGCGTATCTCTCCTGTATTACAGCGCAAACACGCAGAAAAATGTCTGCCAAAATTACCCCATGTGAACATAGCCTAAAGGACTCACTGTGAAGTTTCTGACCTTTCCTGTTTCTATTGTAGTTAGTAGATGAGTTTGAGCCAGAGGAATGGGGCAGAAAACTCATCTAAACAAAGGTAATTAGTGTAGACTAGAGCTGTTCTCACTTCTAATGCTAGGTGTGACTGACTGAGCCATGGGAGGGGGCAGGACTAGTGAGGCCGGAGTGATGACAAAACTAAGGGGGGTGAGGGAGGAAGGAGAAGAAACAGCTCCTGAATTAAAAAAAACATGTGGAGACAGAAGCACTGAGGGGGGCTGAAAACCTGTAATGAGACAACCCCTTTAAGAGATCTGATACATACATGTTACAAAGCAGCAAACACTTACGCATTCTGGGATATTCTCTTACCCAGAGGTAACAGCACAGAAAACTCCACCTCTGAGAAACTCAGCCCCATCACATGATGTAGGGCGTAACCTACAGAGCTGCGGCTGTTGGGAAACTACAACCCCCATCATGCATTTATATAACCTATAACAGTGTGAATGATGGGAGCTGTAGTTTCCCAACAGCTGGAGGGCTGCTTTTTGTGGTTGCCTGCTAAATATTTTATACACACATACCTACAAAAAAAAAAAAAAAAACTACACCGGGAAATATACCTTGGGGCGTGTATAGTACGCGCTGCAATAGGTCAGGTGTTTTGGAAGCATAATTCCAAAGCATGGGGGGGGCCTCACCCGGCCAGCCCCATTCACATGTCACTTCTCTCATATTGGACGCGCGGGGAGATGACACCTAATCCATATCTCTCTGAGAGCTAGGAATTAGGGAATGTTCACAGGGCTTATTTTGGAGCATATTTCGCGGTGTACTGCACCTCATACGCGGGGAAATGCGCCCCATAATTACGGTAATATGTAGCTCTCATAGAGAATTATGGATAACGCCTCCTCTCGCCACTCATACAATACAATCATATTGAACGCGTGGGGAGATAAGTGACGTGTCAATTATTTGTGGCAAATACGTGCCGCGAGTAATACATGTTTAAGGGGCTGGCAGGTTAACCCCCTCCCCCCACGCCTCGGGGTTGCGCATTGATCAGTGCAAGCTCCTGAAACACATGATGTACTGCGGCGCGTGCTGTATGTGCTGCAGTGCATCATGTGAACATACCCTCACTGCAATTGCGATAAGCATTTCGCCATGTATAAAGCGCAATGCGTGCTGAAATATGAGGCAAAATAATCCGGGTGAACAAACCCTTAAATAACATTAAACACTTAGTAGAAGTGATCTCCTCCTTACATTCAATCCACTGGGTACATTCATATCAAACATCCAATGCACCTCCCTCCCCAGGAGCGCTCCGGTCTTCTCCTCCCATGGTAGCGTCACCAGCTCAATTCCTATAGAACAGAGAGCAGATGTGTCCCCTTCATGGATAATCCTAAAGTCCCTTGACCTTGCTGAAATACCCCCAGTGCCTCAGAGACGCCGCCTGCTCCGAGGCTTCCATGGGGTTGTAGTACAGACCCCGTCCTGTAGGTGGCCCTGTGTGCACCTTGCTGAAATACCCCAGTGCCTCAGAGAGATGCCGCCTGGTCTGAGGCTTCCATGGGGTTGTAGTACAGACCCCGTCCTGTAGGGGGCCCTTTGTGCACCTTGCTGAAATACCCCCAGTGCATCAGAGACACCGCCTGCTCCGAGGCTTCCATGGGGTTGTAGTACAGACCCCGTCCTGTAGGTGGCCCTGTGTGCACCTTGCTGAAATACCCCCAGTGCCTCAGAGAGACGCCGCCTGCTCCGAGGCTTCCATGGGGTTGTAGTACAGACCCCGTCCTGTAGGTGGCCCTGTGTGCACCTTGCTGAAATACCCCAGTGCCTCAGAGACGCCGCCTGCTCCGAGGCTTCCATGGGGTTGTAGTACAGACCCCGTCCTGTAGGTGGCCCTGTGTGCACCTTGCTGAAATACCCCAGTGCCACCGAGGCGCCGCCGGCTGCGAGGCTTCCATGGGGTTGTAGTCAGACCCGTCTGTAGGTGGCCCTGTGTGCACCTTGCTGAAATACCCCCAGTGCCTCAGAGAGACGCCGCCTGCTCCGAGGCTTCCATGGGGTTGTAGTACAGACCCCGTCCTGTAGGGGGCCCTTTGTGCACCTTGCTGAAATACCCCAGTGCCTCAGAGACACCGCCTGCTCGAGGCTTCCATGGTTGTGTACAGACCCCGTCCTGTAGGTGGCCCTGTGTGCACCTTGCTGAAATACCCCAGTGCCTCAGAGAGACGCCGCCTGCTCCGAGGCTTCCATGGGGTTGTAGTACAGACCCCGTCCTGTAGGTGGCCCTGTGTGCACCTTGCTGAAATACCCCCAGTGCCTCAGAGACGCCGCCTGCTCCGAGGCTTCCATGGGGTTGTAGTACAGACCCCGTCCTGTAGGTGGCCCTGTGTGCACCTTGCTGAAATACCCCAGTGCCTGCGACGATCTTTTTCTTTGTTATAGGGCTGAAAACTATGTTTAACTTTGTAATTCATACTTCCTGCTGTGCAAAACCAGGCGAAGAGTCCCTTATCCCCCCTTCCTCCTGCAAATCATGTGACGTCCATTGATCACATGGCCTCAGTGAACGTTTTGTCATCACTCAGTGGGTGTGCTTTGAGGCCAGGCTCAGCTCAGGTACACTCCCCTGTAGTGGGTGTGACCTGAGCAGAGAACCACCTGGCTGTGTTCACTCTTTCAAGCCTGTAGTTTAGAGAGGGGAACATATCTCCTTGAAGTGAGGAGAGCACAAAATGGTGTGTAGAATTTTTAATTGCCTTTTTGCCCTCTACTAAGCATCTGCATATCACAAGGCATTATGGGAAAGGAGCTGCAGATGCTTAGTAGAGGGAAAAAGGGCAATTCAAAACTCTACACACCATTTGGTGCTGTCCTCACCTCAAGGAGAGATGTTCCCCTTTCTGAGCCACTCATTGCCTCCCACACAGCCAACCAGTATCACTCTGCTCTGCACTGATGAGGGACAAACATCCCGAAATAGCTGTATGCAGATGAGAGATACTGACTTAGCTAAATATCCCTTTTGCTTTCTCAAGACCCAGTGGGTAAAAAGCGAATTGAGGATTTGTTACATCTAATAGAGGGCACTTGAGCTTCTGAACTCCTTTCCCCTAATGCCTTGTGACAGTCTGTAGTTTGTAAGTGAATAGAAGTAATTAAATTACAGTAATTACAGGGGAGGGGGCACTGTTTATTTTTGAGTCCTAGAACTAAGTAATGGGAGCAGAGGACAGCAGTTCAGAGCTGGGGGGTTGTGTACTGCTGTCATGAATATGTGACTGCAGCTCTGCACAGTTTACAGAGTGACCCGTGAGTCCTAACTATTATCATGACAGCAAGTACAGAGCTGGGGGGGTGTTTGATGAAGTAATTAAAAAGTGAGTGAAGCTCTACAGAGTTTACAGAGTGACCCGTGAGTCCCAACTATTATTATCATGACAGCAAGTACAGAGCTGGGGGGTTGTGTGCTGCTGTCATTAATATGTGACTGCAGCTCTACAGAGTTTACAGAGTGACCCTTGAGTACCAACTATTATTATCATGACAGCAAGTACAGAGCTGGTGGGTTGTGTGCTGCTGTTATTAATATGTGACTGCAGCTTTGTACAGTTTACAGAGTGACCCGCGAGTCCTAAGTATTATCATTATCATGACAGCACGTACTGAGCTGGGGGGTTGTGTGCTGCTGTTATGAATATGTGACTGCAGCTTTGTACAGTTTACAGAGTGACCCGCAAGTCCTAATTATTATTATTATCATGACAGCAAGTACAGAGCTGGGGGGTTGTGTGCTGCTGTCATTAATATGTGACTGCAGCTCTACAGAGTTTACAGAGTGACCCGTAAGTCCCAACTATTATTATCATGACAGCAAGTACAGAGCTGGGGGGTTGTGTACGGCTGTCATTAATATGTGACTGCAGCTCTACAGAGACTCCAGAGTGACCCGTGAGTCCCAACTATTATTATCATGACAGCAAGTACAGAGCTGGGGGGTTGTGTGCTGCTGTCATGAATAAGTGACTGCAGCTTTGTACAGTTTACAGAGTGACTCAGGAGTCCTAATTATTATTATTATCATGACAGCAAGTACAGAGCTGGGGGGCTGTGTACTGCTGTCATGAATATGTGACTGCAGCTCTGCACAGTTTACAGTGACCCGTGAGTCCTTACGATTATCATGACAGCAAGTACAGAGCTGGGGGGCTGTTTACGGCTGTCATGAATATGTGACTGCAGCTCTGTACAGTTTACAGAGTGACTCATGAGTCATAACTATTATCATGACAGCAAGTACAGAGCTGGGGGGTGTACTGCTGTCATGAATATGTGACTGCAGCTCTGCACAGTTTACAGAGTGACCCGTGAGTCCTAACTATTATTATCATGACAGCAAGTACAGAGCTGGGGGGTTGTGTGCTGCTGTTATGAATATGTGACTGCAGCTCTGCACAGTTTACACAGTGACTCTTGAGTCCTAACTATTATCATGCCAGCAGGTACAGAGCTAGGAGGTGTTACACACTAATGTCTGCACAATGTCAAGCAGTGATAACTGTGGAGGGAAGTCCTAGATTGCAATGCAGTCTGGGACTTGTAGGAAAGAGATGCTGGAGAATTATCTACACTCCCACAAGCAGGAAGTTTCACTGCAAAAAGTGGATCTTATGATGGATGAATAAGGAGGCAAAAGAAAAGAACACGAAGGTAGTGGAATATCTTCAATATAAATGCTGTTTATACTATTCCATGAAATCTTTAATCTCCTGGATAACCCCCTTTAATTGGTTGCATACTACTGTCATCTCTTCTGGAAAGGTCTCCTTATTGGAACAATGCCATTTTGACCTTGTCCGTTCCCCTACAGGTATATTTTCTATTATATATGGGGAATGACGGCGCTAATACAGTATTAACGGAATCTGATTTACAATAGGGGGAGATACTTATTCCAGTAATCACTTCCCCAATTAGGTTAACATCAGGGAAATAAGACTATACTGCTCAAAGCAGTTTGTGAAGGGAAGATTCCTATCATTATGTCATGGCTACAGGTGTGGATCCGCTGGGTCACTGGGAGAGGTGACACTGACCATGCCAGGGAGTGGAGTCTAAGCAGCCCCAGGGTATTCAGCAGAACCCACTGCAAGGCAGGATGGACTTGGCAGCATTGAACTCCCAGGAGGTTACCCCTGATGTGGCCGGTGCAGTGACAGCCGAGTGCCAAATGTAGTAGCAAAGGAGCAGGCAGAGGCGTAACCAGGGCACAAGCAAAGAGGTCAGGCAAAGTGTTGTCAGAACAAAGAAATGCTAACAGCAGGTAACGAAGCAGAAGCGCAGGTCAGAAACACCAGGGATCCCCAACAATCTGGCAAACAGCGGCCGAAAGAAGTTCCTTAAGAAGCAGCAGGTGGCCAGCCATTGGGGGGAAAATGATGCACTGGCCCTTTAAATCTCCAAGAGCTGGTGTGAACCCTAGGGAAGGAGTACTCATGCCAGTCACAGCCAGCAGACAGGAGTGGAGCAGCAGCGAGGAGATGTTAGAAGCAGCCGGCAGACAGGAGTGGAGCAGGAGCGAGGAGAGGTTAGAAGCAGCCGGCAGACAGGAGTGGAGCAGGAGCGAGGAGAGGTTAGAAGCAGCCGGCAGACAGGAGTGGAGCAGGAGCGTAGAAGCAGCCGGCGGACAGGAGTGGAGCAGGAGCGAGGAGAGGTTAGAAGCAGCCGGCGGACAGGAGTGGAGCAGGAGCGAGGAGAGGTTAGAAGCAGCCGGCGGACAGGAGTGGAGCAGGAGCGAGGAGAGGTTAGAAGCAGCCGGCGGACAGGAGTGGAGCAGGAGCGAGGAGAGGTTAGAAGCAGCCGGCGGACAGGAGTGGAGCAGCAGCGAGGAGAGGTTAGAAGCAGCCGGCTGACAGGAGTGGAGCAGGAGCGAGGAGAGGTTAGAAGCAGCCGGCGGACAGGAGTGGAGCAGGAGCGAGGAGAGGTTAGAAGCAGCCGGCGGACAGGAGTGGAGCAGGAGCGAGGAGAGGTTAGAAGCAGCCGGCGGACAGGAGTGGAGCAGGAGCGGAGGAGAGGTTAGAAGCAGCCGGCGGACAGGAGTGGAGCAGGAGCGAGGAGAGGTTAGAAGCAGCCGGCGGACAGGAGTGGAGCAGGAGCGAGGAGAGGTTAGAAGAAGCCGGCGGACAGGAGTGGAGCAGGAGCGAGGAGAGGGTAGAAGCAGCCGGCGGACAGGAGTGGAGCAGGAGCGAGGAGAGGTTAGAAGCAGCCGGCGGACAGGAGTGGAGCAGGAGCGAGGAGAGGTTAGAAGCAGCCGGCGGACAGGAGTGGAGCAGGAGCGAGGAGAGGTTAGAAGAAGCCGGGGGACAGGAGTGGAGCAGGAGCGGGGGAAAAGGTTTAAAAAGAGCCGGGGGGACAGGAGTGGAGCGGGACGGGGAAGGTTGGGAAGCACCGGCGGACAGGAGTGGAGCAGGGCGAGGGGGGTTAGAAGCACCCCGGCGGACAGGAGGGGGAGGGGAAAGCGAGGAGGGGTTTGGGAACACCGGGGGGACGGGGAGTGGAGCAGGGCGGGAGGGGTTAAAAGCCACCCGGCAGAGTGGAGTGGACAGGAGCGGGGGAGGGGTTTTGGGAAGCAGCCGGCAGACGGAGTGGAGCGGAAAAGCGAGGGGGAGGTTAGAAGCACCCGGCAAAAAGGGGAGAGGAGAAAGGAGCGAGGAGGGTTTGAACAGCCGGCAGCAGGAAGGGGCAGGAAGGAGGAGGGGTTAGAAGCAGCCGGCAGCCAAAGTGGGACCCGGAAAGCGAGGAAGGTTAGAAGCAGCCGGAAACAGGAGGGGAAAGCAGAGGCGGAGAGGTTAGAAGCAGCCGGCCAGACAGGATTGGAGCAAGCAGGAAGGTGAGAAAAACCCAACGGGTTTTCCCGGGGGAGTGGAGTGGTGCCCACGAGGAAACATGGCCCTGTAAAAAAGGATTTTTGGCCCGTGAAATCAGACCCCCAATATTATTAATATACTGAAAAAATCCTGCCTTCGTCCCTTTCCCCAAACCAGGACCAAAAACCCTGTGGGAGGGAAGACCCCTTGTACACAGAACATTTCCTCTTTTCAAAAACTGACTTTTAAAAAAAATTGCCAATTTGCAGGGAAAATCATTGGTCCCCTTTGGGGATGGGGAAAGGGTATTTCCTCCAGAAATGTTTTTTTCCTTTTACTTGGCCCGGGTGGAGTAGTATTATGGCGCAAAACACTAAGGGCTCGTTCACACGGCTTATTTCAAAACGTATTTATGGTCGGTTTTTCGCCCGGAAAAATACGTTCTGAAAACCCAGTTTTAAAATTTAAGTTGCGGGAAAATTTAATATTTTTTTAAGGGGAAAATTACGTGCGTCGTTCGGCAATTTTGGCCCAAAAAGAAAAAAATACCATGTCAATTTTTGGGCCGGGTTTTCCGATGGATTCACCCCATAAAAGAAGGGGGATTGAAAAACTGTTGCGAAAAAAACCAGGCCCCACTAGGGCAAAACTTTTTTTAAAAACTAAATTTGGAAGTTTTTAAAAACTGGGAAAAATCCGCTTTAAATCTTCGGGAAATAAAGCCGTGTGAAAACGCCAAATCCCTTCCAAAAAAACCCAGAAAATTTCTCTGTCAAAGAAAATCGAGGGATAAGAACGGGAAAAGGTTTGGGGAAAAATCGCCTCTCTGCTGAATTCGGGGCCCCAACATTTTTATTAGAAAACCTCTGCCCAAGATTAATATTGTTACAGATTGGAGGAAACTCTTGACCACAGTGTGTGGTTTATTCCCACCATCGCCTCCAGGATCTCGTGTCTTCTCCTCTGAGGAAAGGAAAGCATTGGATTCCTATAAAGGGATTTTGTTAAGTCTGTGAGGTATAAAATCCTCCAACAGAAGCCGATACATTTGTATCTTTATGAAATAGGAGGCAATGAATATAGATACATTTATAAACTGTAACAGCAGAAAGGTAGTGTCTCTTATCTCATGCACACAGGGCCACCTACAGGACGGGGTCTGTACTACAACCCCCAAAGGAAAGCCTCGGACCAGGCGGCACCCTCTCTAAAGCACTGGGGTATGTCAGAAAAGGTAAAAACGGGGCCACCTACGGCGGGGTTTGAACTAAAACCCCAAAGGGAAGGGCCTTGGGAGCGGGCCCCGTGTCTCTAAAGGCAGGGGGGTATTTCGGGCAAGGTGCAAACGGGGCCCCAAACAGGAGGGGTCTGAAATAAAACCCCCAAAGGAACCTGGGAGCGGGGCCCGGTGCCCTTTGGGGGGGGGGGGACGGGGGGTTTTTTTTCCAGCAAGGTGCACCCCAGGGCCCCCTACAAAAAGGGGTCTGTACTACCCCCCCAGGGAAAGCCTGGAGCGGGGTGGGCCCTTTTGGGGCACTGGGGTATTCAGAAAGGTTTGCACACGGGCCCCACCTACGGGAGGGGGTCTGTACAAAAACCCCCCTGGAAGCCTGGGGACAGGGGGGTGTCCCTGAGGCACTGGGGTTTTTCAGCAAGGTGCACAAAGGCCAAACCTCCCAGGACGGGGTCTGTTCAAAAACCCCATGGAAGCCTCGGGGGAGGGGGCCCGCCCTCGGGGGCACTGGGGTTTTTTAGCAAGGGCCCACAGGCCCCCCTTTCAGGAAAAGGGTTCTGTCCCAAACCCCCCCCCAGGGAAAACCCTTGGGAGCAGGGGGGTCCCCTTGAGGAAAATGGGGTATTTCAGAAAGGGCCCACCGGGGCCACCTACAGGAAGGGCTGAACAACAACCACAGGGAAAAAGCCTTGGAGCGGGCCCGGGCTTTCCTCGAGGCACTGGGGTATTTCGAAAAGGTGCAAACGGGCCACCTACAGGACGGGGTCTTTACAAAAAACCCCAAATGGAAGCCCGGGGGCGGGGCCGGTGTCTCTGAGGCATGGGGAAAATTTCAGCAAGGTGCACCCCAAAAGGCCAAACCTCCCAGGACGGGGGTCTGTACACAACCCCAGGGGAAGCCTTGGAGCAGGCGGGGTTTCGGGAGGCACTGGGGGTTTTCAGCAAGGTGCACACGGGGCCCACCTACAGGACGGGGGTCTTTTACTACAACCATGGAAGCCCGGACCGGGCCGGCGCCAGGGGGGGAACTGGGGTATTTCAGCGAGGTGCACACAGGGCCCCCCAAAACCGGGACGGGGGTCTGTACTCCCAACCCAAAGGAAGCTTCGGAGCAGGCGGCGTCCCCGAGGAAACGGGGGGGATTTCGCAAGGTGCACACAGGGCCCCTACGGGAAAGGGGGTTTCTGTACTAAAACCCCCCAAGGGAAGCCCCCGGGGGCAGGGGCCTTTCTCTGGGCAGGGGGGTTATTTCAGCAAGGTCAACGGGGGCCACCTCGGGCGGGTCGGTTTTATAAAAACCCCATGGAAGCCTCGGCAGGCGGCGCTCAGGGGCACGGGGGGTATTTAAAGAAAGGGTCCCAAACGGGGCCCCCAACCAAAGGGGACGGGGTTTTTACTAAAACCCCCAGGGAAAGGCCCGGGAAAGCAGGGGGCGTCTCGGGGGGCCTGGGGGATTTCAGCAAGGTGAAACGGGGCCCCCTACAGGACGGGGTTTGTTTAAAAACCCCATGGAAGCCTCGGACCAGGCGGCGCCCTAGGGCAGGGGGGTATTTCAAGGGGGTTTTTGCACAAAAGGGCCACCTACGGGAAAGGGTCGTACTAAAACCCCCAGGGAATTTTTGGAGCGGCGTAAACTCTCTAAAGTCATGGGGTATTTCAGAAAGGGTGCACCAGGGCCCCCCTTAAGGGAACGGGGTTGTACTCCCTTCCCCCATGGACCTCGGACGGGGGTGGTTCTCTGAGGCACGGGGGTATTTCCCCAAGGTGCACACAGGGCCACCTACAGGACGGGGTCTGTACTACAACCCCCAAGGGAAGCCTGGGAGCAGGCGGGGGTCCCCTTGGGGCCCAGGGGGGTTTTTAAATTTCAGCAAGGTGCACACAGGGAACCTACGGAAAGGGGTCTGTACTAAAACCCCAATGGAAGCTGGGGAAACCCAGGCCCCTTCTCTTGAGTAAACCTGGGGAATTTCAGCAAGGTCCCACACAGGGCCCCCTAAAAAGGACGGGGTCTGTACTACAACCCCAGGGGAAGCCCCCCGGAGCGGGGGGGGCGTCTCTGGGGCCCCGGGGGTTTTTTTCAGCAAGGGGGAAAACCCCAGGGCCACCTACAGGGGGGGGTTCTGAAACTACAAACCCCATGGAACCCTGGGAGCAGGCCGGCGTCCTCTGGGGCCCATGGGGGTTTTTAAAGCAGGGTGCAAAACAGGGGCCACCTCCAGGACGGGGTCTGTACTACAACCCCATGGAAGCCTCGGAGCGGCGGCATCTCGGGGAAGTGGGGTTTTTTCGGAAAAGGTGCACACAGGGGCCCCCTTTAAAAGGCCCAGGGGTTTTGTACTAAAAAACCCCAGGGAAAACCCTCGGAGCGGGCGGCGTCCCCTGAGGCAAGGGGGTTTTTCAGAAAGGTCAAAAAAAGGGCCCCCCTTTACGGGACGGGGTCTGTATAAAACCCCATGGAAGCCCGGAGGAGGGGGGCGTCTCTCTGAGGCACGGGGGGGGTATTTTCCGAAAAGGTGCACACAGGGCCCCTACGGGACGGGGTCGTACTACAACCCCTTTGGAAGCCTCGGAAAAGGCGGTGTCTCTGAGGCAGGGGGGAAAATTTTTCAGCAAGGTGCAACAGGGCCACCTACGGGAAAGGGGGCCCCTGTACACAACCCCAGGGAAAAAAAAGCCTGGGCCCCCGGGGGGCCGCCCTCTGGGGAAAGGGGGGTATTTCAGCAAGGTGCACACGGGGCCCCCTACAGGAGGGGGTCTGTATTTAAAAACCCATTGGAAGCTCGGAGCGGGCGGGTATCTGGGGCACGGGGGGTTTTTGGGGGCAAGGTGCAAAAAGGGGCCCCCCTAGGGGGACAGGGTCAAAAACTAAAAACCCCTAAAAAGCCCGGAGCAGGCGGCGTCTCTGGGGAAAGGGGGGTTTTTTCAGCAAGGTGCAAAAGGGGGCCACCTACGGGAAGGGGTTTCTGAACTACCCCCCCAGGGGAAGATGGGAGCAGGGGGCGTCCCCTGGGGCCTGGGGGTTTTTTCCAGCAAGGTGCACACAGGGCCACCTAAGGAAGGGGTCTGTATTTTCCAACCCCCAAAGGGAAAAGCCTCGGGGGCAGGCGGTTCGGGATTTTAGAACTGGGGGATTTCAGAAAGGGTGAAACACAGGGAAAACCTACGGGAGGGGTTTCTGTACTAAAACCCCCCATGGAAGCCTGGGAAAGCGGGCGGCGTCCTGGGGCCCCTGGGGGTTTATTTCAGCAAGGCAAACGGGCCACCAACGGGACGGGTCTGAAATAAAAACCCCTTGGGAAAGCCCCCGGGAACCCGGGGGGAAATTTTCGGGCACTGGGGTATTTCAGCAAGGTGCACCAGGGCCCCACCTAAAGGAGGGGTCTGTAATACAAACCCCATGGAACCCCCGGGCCCCGGGCCCGGTGTCCCCTGGGGCACGGGGGGTATTTCAGCAAGGTGCACACGGGGCCACCTACAGGACGGGGTCAAAAACTAAAAACCCCATGGAAGCCTCGGAGCAGGGGGGCCCGTCTCGGGGGCCCACGGGGGAAATTTCCCAGCAAGGGGCACACAGTGCCACCACAGGAGGGGTTCGGGTACAAACAGCCCCAGGAAGCCTCGGAGCAGGGGGGTGCCCTCCCTGAGGCACGGGGGTTTATTTCCACCCAAGGTGCAAACATGCCCCCCTACGGCGGGGCCCTGTACTAAACCCCAGGAAAGCCTCGGACGGGCGGTGTCTTGGGGCACGGGGGGGTTTTTTTCAGCAAGGTGCCACAGGGCAACCACAGGACGGGGTCGTATAAAACCCCCATGGAAAGCCTGGGAAAGGAGGCGGCTTCTCTAAAAGGCACTGGGGTATTTGCAAGGGGGAAACACAGTGCCCCCCTTCGGACGGGGTCTGTACTACCCCCCAGGAAGCCTGGAGCAGGCGGGCCCTTGAGGCACGGGGGGTTTTTCAGCAAGGGCACACAGGAAAACCTACAGGGGGGGGGTCTTGTACTCCCGCCCCGGAACCCTCGGAGCGGCGGGGGTTCGAGGAAAGGGGTATTTCGCAAAAGGGAACAAAAGGGCCCAAACATACGGGGACGGGGTCGAAAATTTAACAGCCCCATGGAAAGCCTCGGAGCAGGCGGGGGCCCTTCTGAGGAAATGGGGAAAATTTCGCAAGGTGCACACAGGGGCCCCAGAGGACAGGGTCTGTACAAACCCCAACCCCATGGACCTAAGGCAGGGGCCCGGTTTGGGGGCAGGGGGGTTTTTTCAGAAAGGTCCCCAACAGGGCCACCAAAGGGAGGGGTTTTTAAACTACAACCCACGGAACCCATCGGAGCAGGCGGGGGTCTTTTTGGGCCCACTGGGGGGGTTTTTTAAGCAAGGTCGGGGAATTTTTTAGGATTACCCTTTGGGGACACTCTGCTCTCTTTCTATGGGGAAATTGAGCGGTGACGCTCCCAAAGGGGGGGAAAAACCCGGAGCGCTCCTGGGAGGGGGGGTTTGTTTGGATTTTTGGATTTTAATGTCCCCCAGTGGATTAAATTTAAAGGGAAAGGGAAGTTTCATTTTCCAAAGTTTTTTATGTTTTTTAAATAGGGTTTTTCCCCGGGGGATTTTTTTGCCTAAAATTTTTTCAGAAACCGCATTGCGCTTTAAAAAAGGCAAAATTTCAAATCGCAATTGCATGAGGGTATGTTAACTGATGCACTGCGAACATAAAAGCACGGCCGCAGAAACATAAATTTTTTGGGGGTTTGCATGACAAAGGGCGAAAAAACCCCGGGGCCGTGGGGGGGGGGGGATTCCCGCCCCCCCCTTTAAACATGTATTACCCCCGGGCACGTTTTTCGCCAAAAAATAATTGAAAAGCATTTAAATCCCCCCCACGCAAAAAAATTTATAAATCGTTTTGGGTATGGGGTGGGAGGGGGAAAGGGGGTTTTTAAATTCCAAATTCAAAAATGAAGCTAAAAATTTTTCCGTAAAAATGGGGGGGCTTTTTTCCCGCGTATGGGGTTTGAAAAAACCCCGGGAAATTTTGTTTCCAAAAAAACCCAAATGTGAACTTTCCCAAATTTTTC
>JAODAL010076603.1:0-13567 GCA_025379985.1 Phyllomedusa bahiana | reverse complement strand
ACATTTCTTTTCCCAAAGGGACCACATTTTGCTGATCTCACAGCAACAGACCCCAAAATATTAAAAAAAGATTCTCAGCCCTATTAAAAATTGTGGGGGAAAAATCCACTTAAAAACCCATTTCTTTTCCAAAAAACCATAATTTATAGTTATTCACAGCATCATGACCTAAAACCATTACAATCCAAATTTCTAAAGAAAAAGTGAGTACAGGGAATACGGTGTTGTCATAAATTTTTGCTTCTTTACAGTCCCACACCGCAAAACCGCAAAATGAACTTTGGGGAACTGAGAATAAAAATGCAGAAAGAAATGATCATTTTAAAAAACATTTTCCAAGAGGACCATTTTGTTTAAAGGGGAATTGAATTAAACCGGGCAATAATCGGGCCCCCGGCTTTGGGGGCCCAAAAAAACATAAACAGATCCATGCCTGATTCACTTGATAAAATTTAAAAACGATCCACATTATCTGGGAAAGCCGATGGTTTTTCTGTAATGACTCCTCCAGCTGTGTGGCCGCCAGATATGGCTTGGGAAGAAAAAAACCCCTATGGCTGGCGAAGTCTTTTGGGGTCCGGAACACATACAAAAACATCGGGGTTGAACGCAATATCGTGCACCATATTTTAAGCTGGTCCTGTGTGTTTATGTGTGCCCTGCATTTTTCTTTCTTGGGAGTGGAAATAAAAATTCCAAGGCACCCTTTTGGGTTCTCCACCTTGCCCGCTGCTGCCGCTACGGGGATTGGGCATCTACGCTGTCACTCGCTGCGTTTTCCACCGGGCATTTTAAGAAAGTAACAGACGCCAACAATGCTCCGTTGATCAATCACAAATCTCCTTTCCTGCATTTTACTCTCATTTTGGGTTTGGAAAGGGAAATTTTTATTTTTTCTTTTGTACCGGGGGCCGGAGGGGGGGCCCCCCCGTAATTTGTTTATTTTGTGGCCTTAATGGAGGATCATTTGGAGGAAATGGAGCATCCAAGACTCATTGGGGGGATGGAGCCTTTATTCCCAAACCTCTGGGGCAGGGGGACAGCAAACTGATCTTCCTCATTTCCCCCCCCCTCAAATTGCGCCAAAAACCCTTTCCCAAAGGCAGGATGTCGGTAAAGCGGTTTAGGAATACCCCTCCTCCCCTTTGGGGACCTTCAACACAGCCTATTGCCCCAGATGATGCACCTGAAGCTGATCCCCCTTTCACTACCCTGGCCCCGAACCAGCCAATGAAGACCCATAAATTGAAAACTGTCGGGCCTTGTGGATTCGAGGGAGAGAAAGGCCTCGTTTACACGGCTTATTTCCCCGCTTATTTCCCGACGGATTGACGATCGAATCCGTCGGCAAATCCGTCCGAAATAAGTCCAGCCTATTTTCTATTGATTTCAATAGAAAATACGGCTTGTCGTTCACACGACGCATAGTTCCGTTCCGGATTGCCGCCGCGGATTGCGACGGAAAATCGGACGGAAAAACAATTCACATGTCAATTATTTCCGGACGGATTCACACCTACAATGATTGTAATGGTAAAATCCGTCGGGAAATCAGTTACAAATACGTGCCACACTTAGGGGCACGTATTTGCAACTGATTTCAACTGATTTCAGAACGCATTTACATCGAAATCCGTTGTAAATACGTTCTAAAATTAAGCCGTGTGAACGAGGCCAAAGGCCCCGGTTTCCGCATATGTGTCCTTTCTCCTCCTCCGTCGGGGGGGACCTGATGTTTCAGAGTGTCCAATGATCTTTTCCCAGAACAAAAGATCACCAAAAATGCTCATGCTGACAAGGGCATCGTCTGCACTGACCATTTTGGTGGCTTTTTCCCAAAACTGGCAAGGATGGTGCAGAGCTTTTTCCCACTGCCTCCACTCTCGGTGGCTCAACACCCGAGGTCCGCACCGCTGCTTTCAGGCCATGTGTCACTTCTACTGCGTAAAAGGCATTGCGCTGCTCCCCACAATCGCTGGAGCATGTGGAGGGTGGAATTCCAGCATGTTGCCACGTCAACAATGAGACGGTTGACGGGGAGGCCGAGCTGACACTGCAACACAGCCAGGCGGGACGAAGCAGGGTGCGAACGGCGGAAATGCGAACTCAGACCTCGAGCCTTCTTCAGCAGCAGTCCAGACCGAGTAGCGCTTTAGAAATTTCTGGACGACGAGGTTCATGACATGTGCCAGGGAAGGGATGTGCTCCAGCCTACCGATCTTAAAAGGGCGGCCAGCAGATTTCACCCGTTATCGCCCCACCACCTTGCCTGGCACAAGGTTCTTGTCACCCACCAGCGCTCGGTCTCGTTGCTGAGAGCCGTCCACAGCTCCTGACCTGAGTGTGGACGGTCTCCAAGACAGGTTAATTTCAAGTGTTTCTTCTGCTCCCAAACCTGGAAGACAGAAGGCTGGCTGCTAGACTGGCCGCTGTACGGCGTGCAGGTCGTCAAACTGGCGGGAGGAGAAGGGGTAGGATGGGTCTCTGGTGGTGCTGGTGGTACTCGGGCGACGGTGGAGGCTGAAGCGGAGGCTGATCCCTGATCATGACTCTGAGAGACATGGGCAGCTGAGGAACGCTTGGTGGTGGCGGAGGAGGAGGAGGTGGAGACAGAGGGTGTGACAGTGGTTGGAAGCCCAGCGTCGGTCTGGCCTTTTTTGGCCAAGTGTTGCCTCCATTTCAACTCATGCATTCGCTGCATGTGACTAGACATGTTGGTGGTGGTTAAACATCTAAGATTCTTGCCTCTATTTATGTGTTTACGGCAAAGGCGGCATATGACATCGCTGGGTGAATCAGAGGCTTGCTCAAAAAAAGCCCAGGCTTGAGAGGTCCTGGACCTTTTTGACGGCGATAAGCGAGGAGCGGGGTTTCCGCTGACCGTGGCTGGCGGAATCATATCAGCGGACTTCTGCGACCGCCCTCTCACTTTTTGAGGCGGGACCCGTATTGACACTACCCCATCGTCTTCCTCCTCGTCCAGTGATGAAGCGCTCGCAAGCAAATTCTGCTGAAAAGACCACGTTGGATCCGCAATGTCGTCATCATCATCATCAACACAGGTGACTTCGTCATCCTGACATTCTGCATCCAGGAGCTGCGGGCTACAAGCAAGAGGCACTGCAAGGCGTTGCCGACCGCCCGGGATTTTTGCCGATTGACCGGCTTCCTTTTCCTCCTCTGATGGCATGAGTAACTGGGCGTCAGAGCAGACAAAATCATCCTCTTTGGCCTCTTGATCTTTTAACATGCCTTCTGACCCCAACCGCATTTTGTCATCAAAGAGGTCTTCAGAAAATGGATTATCCACAGTGGTGGGTACACGAGTTGACATTTGGGCTGCCTTCGCTTCATGTTGGATGGATGATGATGATGCTGATGACGACATTTGTGGCCGGGACTGGGATGACGAGGAGGTAAGACTGCTGGATGCAGGTTGCATTAACCACTGAAGAACAGATTGGCGATGCTGTTCGTTACTGAGATTCACAGGGCCCTGACCCAGCGATGACAGGCCTGACGGTCCTGCAACCGACGATCCGCTGGCATGCATGTTGTCGCCAGCACTGGAAGGAGCACCTTCTCTCGTACCTCTACCTCCAGGTCCTACCTCCCTCTTTGCTTGCTTACCACCTGAATTTCGCTCCATGTTCAGAAAGATAAAAATTTGAGAAGGTATGGAATAGTTTTGGAAAGTCTCTTATTAAAGGACGGCAAATCACAGCTATTCTCAAATCCCTAAAATCAAAACAAAATTGCTGGATTGAAATATAAGTGCAAGGTGGCTCTATGAACAAAGCTGGCCTGCACCAAAGTGAAAAAAACACGTATCTGAAATGTATACGGATAATAAAAGGTATTTTTGGCACCTATCAATACACCTGTGGTGACTACAAAATTGCTGGATTCAAATTTAAGTGCAAGGTATCACTATCAACAAAGCTTGACTGACCAAAAGTGAAAAAAACACGTATCTGAAATGTATACCGATAATAAAAGGTATTTTGGCACCTATCAGTACACCCGTGGTGATACAAAATTGCTGGATTCAAATTTAACTGCAAGGTGGCTCTATGAACAAAGCTGGCCTGCGCCAAAGTGAAAAAAACACGTATCTGAAATGTATACGGATAATAAAAGGTATTTTTGGCACCTATCAATACACCTGTGGTGACTACAAAATTGCTGGATTCAAATTTAACTGCAAGGTACCTCTATGAACAAAGCTGGCCCGCGCCAAAGTGAAAAAAACACATATCTGAAATGTATACGATAATAAAAGGTATTTTTGGCACCTATCAATACACCTGTGGTGACTACAAAATTGCTGGATTGAAATTTAAGTACAAGGTAAACCCCTATCTACAATGCTTGACTGACAAAAAGTGATAAAAAAACACCTATCTGAAATTAATACTGATAATAAACGGTATTTTTGGCACCTATCAGTACACCTGCGGTGACGACAAAATTGCTGGATTCAAATTTAAGTGCAAGGTACCTCTATCAACAAAGCTGGACTGACCAGAAGTGAAAAAAAAAACCTTTCTGAAATGTATACGGATAATAAACGGTATTTTTTGCACCTAAAATACACCCGCGGTGACGACAAAATTGCGGGATTCAAATTTAATTTTCAAAGTGCCTCTATGAATAAAGCTGGACTGCGCCAAATTGAAAAAAAACACCTATCTGAAATGTTTTACGGATAATAAACGGTATTTTTTGCACCTAAAAATACACCTGCGGTGACGACAAATTGCTGGATTGAAATTTAAGTACAAGGTGCCTCTATGAATTAAAGCTGGACTGCGGGCCCAAAATTGAAAAAAAACACCTATAGGAAATGTATACGGATAATAAAAAGGGATTTTTGGCACCTATCAATACACCCGTGGTGACTACAAATTGCTGGATTCAAATATAAGTGCAAGGTACCTCTATCAACAAACTTGAGTGACAAAAGTGAAAAAAACAGCTATCTGGAATGTATAACTGATAAAAAAAAGTGGAGTTTTGCACCTAACAAATAGACCTGCAGTTACTAGAAAAAGATATGTATCCTAATATAAATTCAGGCTGCCCAACATCCAGTAATATCTCAACAGAAAACTGTTAATAAAAAGCTATTGCAATGCAATGTCTACACTAAGTCTGGGTGCACAATATCCAGTATCCTTTAAAGAGCCTGTCTGTCCGTCTGTGTTGGCCCGCGGGCCCACACCCCCACCCCCCCGCTCCCACCATGACACACACTGAGGCAGAACAGGAAGGGCTGTTCTATATAAAACGAGGTCATGTGATTTTTCCAGCCAATCGCAACCAAAACACCATCCCAGTCATGACGTTGCCCCACACAGCTCACCCTGCTCTATTTTTCTAAGCTGATTTGCTGGCCGCCAAAAAAGACAGGAAGCGCCCAAAATGGCGCGTATTAATAGATTATGCGCAGATTTTAAAACCTAAATTATCACGTGATCGAAAAAATCCGATCAACATAAAAACCGTGCCGATTTCAACTTTGTCGATAATAATCGCTCAACACTAGTCCTGAATTACGTTGCAAATACGTGTCACAAAGTGTGGCACGTATTTGCAATGTAATTCCGGACGGATTTGCAGCCACAAATTCTCCATGAAAGAATCATGGGGAACAGAGCCTTACAACACTACGAGAATAAAATGGATTGGGCATTTACATGAAGAACTTAATAAAAAGACATATCCAAGTGCTCTAACAATGAAAGCAATGTATTAGTAAATTCTCTCCAATAACAGTAATGACAATATATATATTCTCTCCTAAGAAAAAATTCTCCACTATAAAAAGTGTTCCAAAGTATCTGACAATTACACAATTTAACATCAAATAAGCCACTGATGATGTTGGGCCAGATGTTTTATTACATTATTTTCCAAAACAACTGTTTTACTGCTATAAGTGTAGAACTATAGCACATTGCAGAATTCCCGCTCCACTTCAACTTCTCCGCTCAGATAGACCACATTAAAAATAGGTCTGCCTGACGGAGCTTAAGCGCTGGAATGCGCCTCACTTTGCCCACCCGCAATCATCCATGCCTCGGAGTTTCCGAATTTGCCGTGTCCCGCCCCAGAACGCCCACAGCGCACCCACTGCACGTTCCTTTATGTTAGACGCATCCGAAAGTGGCGAAGGTTGCGCCTAACAGCGCATCCCTGCATCCGACAGTGGATTTGGCACTGTGAGGCGCAATTCCCGATCATACATGTCGCCCCAAATGTCCAAAGAATAGTCTTAAAGAAAAATATAGAGAACACTGGACAAGACTATAAAAAATAGCTTTTATTAGCTTATTAAAAAAAGACGTCTTTTCAGACAAAGGTTTTGTGCAAAATAATTATTCTCCATCCCTAAAAGTGTCCTTTAAGGATCTAACTGGATTGTATAAAGAACAGGCAATTTCTTGGTGGGAAGCTCAATCTTTTGAGCATTATATCTTAGGATAGTACCGAGGGGATTACATATCTCTCTTACTCCCGCTGCAAGATTACGCTTTAAAGAAGTGTTGCAAAGATGGGAACTAGCTGCAACTGATAGTTCGCTTCAGTTCATGCAGATCCTACTAGATGAAGAAAAGAAAAATTTGGAGCAGATCAATAGTAAGTTTAAAGAACAAATTGGGATTGTGCTGAAATTCAAAACAGAAGCAGAATTTGCCACTAAACAGGCGCAACTGCAGAATACCATTGAGAGGTTTCAGCACAATCTCAAGGAAAGGAAACACTCACAATTTGTTACAGATCTGCAGGACTTTCGTGACAATAAGGTATATATTTTTTCAGACCCTCGACCAAATTTTAGAGGAGAAACAGACATATCTTCCTCGGATACAGATACGGCCAATAGCGAGTATCCGAATTCATCAAGAGGCACAATCAGAGGTCGTACATATAGAGGCAGAGGGATGAGGGGTCGTTCTGGAGGTCGAACCAATCAGGAAACTGGGTTTTTTTTAGAGAGAGAAAATCTGAAAGCCTAATACCAACTCAGGGAGAGACAATGAGGGATGACGCCATAACCATTGTTAATCTTTCCAAGAGAATACTAATGGAGACTGAATTATCAGTTCTACGTGAAGGCCTTTCTTTTATACCCACTGCGTCATTTGATTTATTTACCTGGACCAAAGATATAGAACTTTTTGTTAGAAAATTGAAGTGGCACAAGTTCCATAAACTGAGAGATAGGAGGGAGTGTCTAAATTTGGGGTTCTTGGGTGATGAGTTGGCTTGATTAAGAGACCTTGATCAACTGCAAAATTAAAGCAGTACAGAAATTGGTGAAGGGCCTTTTACACAATGTAGGCCCATAAATACATCTACTCCACTTATTGGTGAAGTATCATGTATTGATGTTTTTCGTAAGCTAGTTTTACAAGATCTGTCAAAAATTCAACAGGATAGAAGAATTTCTAATCTGAATATGGGACAGATCCAAGCCATCCTGTCACTTGAAAGAGATGAGAATCTCGTTATAAAACCTTCAGACAAGGGTGGGAACGTAGTACATATGAACCATCCGACTATGTTCAGATGTGTCTAAAGATCCTCGATGACAGATCAAGTTATGAAGTTCTATCCACAGTCCCCACCCAAATTTACAAAAGGTGGGGTATTCTTGTAGAAGCAAAGAGAAATAAAATCCTCAATGAAAAAGAGTTTAACTTTATGTCTATCAAACATCCACAGACGCCCACATTTTATGCCCTGCCAAAAATTCACTAAGATCTATGTCCGCTAAAAGGTCGAACTATTGTGTCGGGCATTGACAGTCTGACTCAAAACGTGGGTGTCTATTTATATAGATGTTTAAGATAATTTGTTGTCTCACTTCCGTCTTATCTAAGAGACACTATGGACTTGCTTGCCAGGATTGAAGATATTGTGGTAGAGGAAGATAGAATCCTGGCAAGTATAGATGTTGAAGCTCTATATTCCTCTATCCCTCATCATATTGAACTCAAAGCTGTTGAATGTTTTTTGTCTATGACAGGCTCCCAATTCCATCTGCATAATCAATTTATCCTCAGGCTTTTGGAATTTGCATTGACTAAAAACAACTTTTTGTTGAATGATCGTGTGTACCACCAACTCAGGGGCATTTCTATGGGTAGCCCCTGTGCCCCTACGTATGTAAATTTGCTCCTGGGTTGGTGGGAGGCGACCATTGTTTTTGGTGATAATACCCTAATATCTCAATCAAATGCCACATTATGGGCCCACTACATCGATGATATTTTTATACTGTGGGCAGGTCTAGGTAAACAATTTGTGGACTGGGTTAAAACATTAAATCAAAATGAGATAGGTCTTAAGTTCACATCAGAATGGCACACAAATACTTTGGCATTTCTGGATGTCAGAATCACAAAAAAGAGACGGGTCAACTGATTACATCAATATACCATAAACCAACAGCAACAAACAGCTTGCTTAGTTGGAAGAGCTGTCATCCCTTTACTCTGAAAAGGGGTATCCCAAAAGGGCAGTTTCTCAGATTAAGGAGGAAATCCTCTGACTTGACAGAATTCTACTGTGAAGCCAGGAAAATGGAGAGGAGGTTTAATAACGGGATATCCTGGTAGGTTCATTAAACAGCATTGAAATATGCATTAACACCGGAACATTAACAACTCTTTGTTCCTAAAAATAAGGAGCAGGCTGAGAAACAGATTAGATTTATCTCTACTTTTGATAGGGCACATCATGAAATCAGGGACTCCTTGAAGAAGCATTGGGAATCCTCAGAATGGATAAAGATCATATAGAGGTTATCCAGAACGCGTACAGATAACATACAGGAGGGGTAGGAGCTTAAGGTGACAGGTTAACACATAGTCACCTTCAACCACAGGAACCACAGACTTCGTGGCTCAATAGACAGCCGAAAGGATGTTGTAAGTGTGGGCGCTGTAAGGCATGCCAGTGGGTCAGACAAACAAAAAAAGTGTACAGTTATGTAAGGAAACAGGATTATTTAATCAGAGATTTCATTAACTGTAATTCATGTAACATCATTTATAAAGCCACCTATACGTGTCCTCTGGAATACATTGGGAAGACCACGAGGATGTGGAAGCAACGCATTCTAGAACATATTGGGGACATCCGCAATGAGAGGGATACACCTCTGGCCAGACACATGGTACAAGAACATGGTGGTAATAACTCTGACCTGAAGTCTGAGGCTTTGGAACTTATGAGATCCTCCATATGTGGTGGAAATGTCGATAATTGAGTCCTACAAGTGGAGACGAAGTGGATGTTTAGGTTAGGCACCATCTTTCCACAAGGATTAAATGGTCAGCTCATTTATCATTGTTTTATCTGAGTTGCCTAATTCCTCTGTGTTCTGATGTATGTCTGCTTCCGATTACTGTGTCCCCATCACTTACCATCCTTTCGTTTGGAAGAATGATATATTATTATTCATTACCTCTGTCCTGTTTCTCCGTGTTTGTTACTTTCTTGGGTATATATTATCTCTCCCTATGAGTGGTTTGGCCATAATAACATCTTATCTGCTTTATTTATTTTCTTTTGCTTTTTTGAAATAATAAGGCATGTGTTTAAGAATATGTATTTGTATTTTGTCTGCAAGTCCCGTGCTTATAATGTTAATACACTTAAGCGCCGCTGCATACTCTCTTAGTCCGCTGGCAGATTTAATGTCCTGCATGCGCTTACTGTTTATTTGTCCTCCTGGTACACTTTGCCCACTATCTGTACCTGAATGTCCGTGGACCCACATCTCCATGGAATTTATGACAGACCTTCCTATTTCGGAGCGCAAAACGGTTCTTCGGGTGGTGGTGGACCATTTCAGTAAAATGTGCCATCTTGTTCCAAGAAACTTGCTGAACTTTTTATTAAACATATTGTCAAACTACATGGTTTACCTGAGAATATTGTTTCTGACAGAGAGGTTCAGTTCGCTTCTCTATTTTGGAGAGCCCTCTGTAAGGCTCTGGGTATCACCCTGTCCTTCTCCTCTGCCTTTCACCCAGAGGTTAATGGACAGACAGAGAGGGTAAACCAAATGACAACACAAAAACTCCATTGTTATGTATCTGATTTGCAGGCAGATTGGGTTAAGTACTTACCTTTGTATTTGCCATTAACAATCAGGATAGTAGCTGGTCTGGTACCTCACCATTTTATTGCATCTATGGGTTCCACCCAAGACATGCCTCATTTTCCAGTGCTACGTCTGATCACAGCGGGTTGGATGTTATCATTAAAGATCTGTGCACAGTCTGGACCCAAGTTCAAAAGAACTTGGTTAATACCCAGAACATCCAGAAGAAAAATTGCAATAGATGGCGTATTTGTTCTAGAGGGTTTGCTGTTGGGGATAAAGTATGGTTTTCCACCCGTAATCTGCGATTAAAGGTTCCTTCTGGTAAACTCACGCTGCGATTTGAAGGTCCATATGTAGTTCTTGAAGTGGTCAATCCTGTGGCATATCGTCAAAAATTGCCCTCCTATTTCCGTATACACATGTTTCATCGCTCACTTCTTAAAAAGTACATTCAGCCTGTAACTCCACCCTCTAGACCTCCTCCAGTTTGTTTAGAGGGGGAGTTAGAGTATGAAGTCACTCGGATCTTGGACTCCCAGAAAGTTCAAGGGTCAATACAGTACCTGGTCCACTGGAAGAATTATGGTCTCTGAGGAAAGATCATGGGTTCCGGCTAAATCTATCCATGCCGATCACCTTGTGAGGGAATTCCATGAGTTTCACCCGGACAAACACAGACCAGGGAAGGCTCCAGTAGCCCCTCCTAAAATGGGGGTACTTTCAGGGCTAGGCGGTGCTCAGCCTGCAGGGAGCAACAGTTTGCAGCAGCTGGTTTGCGACCCCGCCCTGATAGATAGTCTGCTGCAGGCTGGGTGAGAGAAAGAAAAACCAGCCACTCTGGACAGAGGGCATGTCGCACTAGCCAATGGGAGGGCCTGGAGGCCGCTCCATTCAGCTACAGGGGCGGTATCCGGGAACAATGTTTAAACTCTCTGCAGGCTGAGTGCGGCGCCTGTGATATTTCCTGGCTGCCTTGTTTCCCGTGTTTTTCTATATAGTGCTTGCTTTATACGTGTACCAGACCTCGGCTCATTTACAGACCCCGGCTTGTCATCTGATTTCGTACCTCGCTCCCGTTCGTGTTTTGACCTCGGCTTGTTTACTGTTTCCTCTTTGGTTCTGATTTGTGGCTTGGCGTTTCTGATTTGTTATCGACCCGGTTCTCTGACTCTTCTTCCTCCTGATGGCCCCAGCACTCTAGCAGTGCAGGGACTGTCGCCCAGTTGGTGGCTGCCACCTAGGGCAACATGACAAGTAGGCAGGGACAGTGTGCTGGGTTCCAGTTAGTGCTCACTGTACCCCCCTTGACGTGACAACTTGTTACTTGAATATCTCTCACCTCCTTAAACGTGCCTAGATTTTTACATAGTTTCATAGTTTGTAAGGCCGAAAAAAGACAAGACGTCCATCCAGTTCAGCCTATTTTGCTAAAGTGTTGCTAAAGTGTTGCTCCAGAGAAAGGAAAAAACCCCAATGAGGCAGAATCCAATTGTCCTCATTTTAGGGAAAAAATTCCTGTCCAACTCTAATCTGACAATTGGAATAATCCCTGGATCAATGACTCTACTCCAGAATCCTAGTCACTATAACTTGTTATATTATTACGCTCCAGAAATGCATCCAAACCCTTTTTGAACTCTGTTATTGAATTCACCATGATAAGTTCCTCTGGCAGAGAGTTCCACAGTCTCACTGCCCTAGCAGTAAAGAATCCCTTTCTACAGTATGTTTATGTAGAAACTTTCGTTCCTCAAGACGTAGAAGATGCCCCCTTGTTCTTGATACAGTCCTGCGTATAATTAAATCTTGAGAGAGATCTCTATATTGACCAATAATATATTTAAACATATTTATTATGTCCCCCCGAAGACGTCTTTTCTGTAAATTAAATAACCCTAATCTTGCTATTCGGGGTTTTCAGCCACCAGCATTTTATTTTTTTTTTTGCCCCCCTTTTTTTTTTTTTACCTGTTCAAGCTCAAAATGTCTTTTCCTGGCCCTGGTCCCCAAAACTGTACCATTAAAAGGGGGTTAACCAGTGATTTGTAAAATGGGGAATAATTTTTAATGCCCCTTTTAATACCCCCCTATCCTATTTGCCTTGGCAGTGTGCCTACAC
The DNA here is from genome assembly GCA_025379985.1 of Phyllomedusa bahiana. Lineage (NCBI taxonomy): Eukaryota > Metazoa > Chordata > Amphibia > Anura > Hylidae > Phyllomedusa > Phyllomedusa bahiana. The sequence continues at coordinate 1,325 of JAODAL010076603.1, read as the reverse complement.
TAGCTTCCAAATTTAAAGTTTAAATCCTTCTCCATTCACTTTTACCCGGGGGTTTTTCATTTAACTTGTAATCATGCAATGGATTTTTCCCCCCCTGGCAAAACCTTGCTTTTATCGTTTTAAAACCCTCATTGCCTTTTCCCTCCCAACCTCCAATTATCCAAATCTCTTTGTAAAAAACACATTACCCTTATTGTTTTGTTTTTACTTTACAGACTTGTATCATCTAAAGATCGATATTTATGTGCAATTTTGGTAAGACTTTAAATGAAAATATTAAAGGGGTAAGGGAAATCGCCCCTTTTGTTAACCACTAGTAACAGGGAACAAGTTGGTATGTACCATTAATTACCACCTTTATTTTATCATTGACCAGTTATTTACCCACTTGCACACATTTCCCCCCAATCCAATCGTTCTTTTTTTACTTACCAAACCTTTATGTGGCACAGTATCAAATGCTTTTATATATTAGAATTATATTATTGTTGTTATTTGTGTGACATTCATTATCCTGTTTACAATGAAGCAGTCATCAGTGTCTGATGTAGAATAAGAAAGTACACTTCTTTGCCCTTTTGTAACTCTTCCAGTTTGTATTTCTATTGCAACCTGCTGAGGACACTTGTGAATCTAAGCCAGTGGCCAATTCCTTGAAGATCCCCTTTTTGTCAATTGAAGTGTGGGCTTTGGGCTCATGATGTCAAAAAAATAATGGCATGGGGAGGAGGACTGTTTAAATCCCAATTCAAATTTTCCCCAAAATTTAAAGGGCAATTCGGGGATCAAACCCTTTTTTGGGAAATTTTTCATTAGGTCCCTGTTAAGTCAGCAAGTTGTGCAAAAAGCACTAAAAAACTGAAAAGTGGGGAGTGCCTCTTCCCCGTAGGCATGTCTTCCTACTGAAAAAGTTGTGCATTATTCTATGTTAGCAGGGAAGGGAGAGGACGTCGCTTTGAGACCCCTGTATTTGGCCCAGAGTTCTCCTCCCCGGCGCACAAGCTCCTTTTAAACCCGTACCTTTGTTTTGGTGTAATTATGTTATTTTCCCCAGCCCGAACTGATGAAACAAATGTGAGAAATGCTCTCTGCCCCCCCCTTCCCCCCCTATTATCAGGGAGGAGGGAGAGAAAACGTATAAGGTGTTATATGGTGGGAGAAAGGGTTATAAGACTGTGTTTTATGGGGGAGAGTGAATTAGGGTTATTAGGACAAAAAAACTACCCCTGGAGAGATACTAGAGAGGAAGCTTTCAACATAAAGCAAAAGCCCCTTGGTAGCTAATTTCCAGCCAAGGGGGGGTAAGCACAGATCGCAGAAAAAGC
>JAODAL010076602.1:12500-13567 GCA_025379985.1 Phyllomedusa bahiana | reverse complement strand
AAATAAACAGTTTGGTAAAAGCCATAGCCTCTTTTTTTACAATGTATAAACCTCTGATATACAGCACATAGCCTTTTTATAAATGTTTCACCCTCTAGAAAACAGGATTTTGCCTCTATATACAATGTAAACAGCCTCTAGATACAGAGCACATAGCCTCTATATACAATGTATACAGCCTCTAGATATACAGCACATAGCCTCTATATACAATGTATACAGCCTCTAGATACAGAGCACATAGCCTCTATATACAATGTATACAGCCTCTATAAACAGAGCACATAGTCTTATAACAATGTATACAACCTCTAGTACAGAGCACATAGTCTCTATATACAATGCATACAGCCTCTAGATGCCAGAGCACATAGCCTCTATATACAATGTATACAGTCTAGATATACAGCACATAGCCTCTATATACAATGTATACAGCCTCTAGATATAAAGCATGTAGCCTCTATATACAATGTATACAGCCTCTAGATATAAAGCATGTAGCCTCTATGTACATTTCCATGGCCACCAAGTTAAATATTCTTATATTTAAAATAAATATTGACAGCATAAAATATTTTGAAGTTATTTTTTCTGGAGACAGATCGTGTTATTTTCTCTACAATGAAAGTGAAGTTCCTGGTGGTGTCGGGTTCAGAATGGCTGTATAGTTACATTCCTGGTGATCAACTGATCTTATGGACTTGTTGCATTACTGGTGGTCCAGAGCAGTGAAGGGGTTGATAACCTGCTTGATTGTCTATGGCAGTGATGGGGTTAATGCTAGCATTGACAGTGGTGTATTGTAGGAAAGTGGTTAATAATAACAACATCCAATGTGTCCTGCATCAATGAAGGGCTTCATAATAGCATCCCTGGGTTGTTAAGGAATGGAAGGAGTTAATAACGTCACTGGTGGTCTAGGGTAGCAGAGGGGTTAATAACATCATCCAATATGATCTACGGCAATGACAGGCATAATAATAACCTTCCTGTGTGGGTGAGAGCGTGAATTAGTTAATAATAACATTCCCTTGTGTCTGGGGCATTGATGGGTTTAATAATAA
>JAODAL010076602.1:0-7500 GCA_025379985.1 Phyllomedusa bahiana | reverse complement strand
TAGAAATTTAAAAAAATTAGAAAATATTTATTTTTATTTTTTTTTACCATTTTACCTGATATAATTACAAAAAAGTCTAATAAAGCCTTTCATACTGCGAGAAAGCAATATAGGGTGTAAAACCTGCAACAGGCCCGGTCAGGTAGGAGGGCCAAGAGGGGGGTGGACAGGAACCGATTAATGGGGGGCGTCTCAGCGGGATGTGGCAAGTTAATGTGGGGGGGGGGGGGACTAGGATAAGCAATTATTACAAGGTGAAACCTTGGGATATTTAAACTCAAAGGGTTTGAACGAACGGCTACATTTTTCCTGTTCCATTGTGTCATTGAGCAGCATTGGAATGGTTACGGATGGAAACACTTGCTCAAACGGTTTATTTACGTTACCAATCCTAATGTTTGCTGATTTGATGATTGCTGCCAATTCATCTTGGTCCTCATTTGTTGAGGGGCGCTCCTTCAGCTATAGCAGCTCCTTTTGGATATATACATTTATAAGGATGGGCTTTTACACAGTCTTTTATACGGCTCCTCTTACGAATTCATTGCTGGGAGTCAGGTGCTTCCTTGGCTTTACATTTCACCTAGATTCTTGTTGTAATTGTCAAATATAAAACCTGTTTGTCTCTTATTCTCAGTCATTGCTCAGTAACAGAGCGATGCTAGAATCGGAGCCACGGCGCCACTGATCTCTGCACTGGAAAAGGAGGTGCGACCTGTCTGTAACTGGCGCACCAGTCAATGCTTTAGCAGCACAAGCGGGAAGGGTTAATTGCCCTGTCAGACACCTTACCTGAGGTGTCCTATCAGGATCCATGTGCTGCAGGGGGGGTAAGTCCAATCCTAGGCTTACTAATTGGTGTCGTTGCTGTATTTATAGTCCTGGATTTCAGCTGATGTTATTTGTGGGTTTTTCTTTGCATCCCGAACAATTTTCCTGGCAGTTGTGGCTGAAATTGACGGTGGTTTGGTTCTTACAGAGCCCCTGATTTTCCATTTGTTAATCACAGTTTGATCACTGCTGACCAACATTATCAATTAATTGGAGATCTTTTTTTTGTCCCTTTCCAGTTTTATACAGTTCACCTACCTTTTTCCTGTAGATCCGATGACAATTCTTTTGCTTTCCCAATGACTCACAATCCAGAAACGTCACTGGCTGCATGAAAGATGCAAGAGTCTGTATGGATCCCAGAAACTCACTCAGCTTTTATGCACTCACTGATTACAAGCAAACAGGTCACAGGTGAGGATGTTACCTTTAGTCGCCATTCAAACCCATTCGTATCAACCTCTGTTCATGTTTTCAGGCCAAAATCACCAGGGGATGGGAACTTTTGATCGGGGGCATTTCGATGTTTTTGGTTGTCATTATGATACAAAAAGAGAAAACACAGTAGTTTGACAATAAACAGCTTCACCCGACCACAAACCATGAGTGAAAGAAAAGTTTTTGTGTTATCATTCATATTCTCTGAATAAAGGCCAAGAAAGTAAAAATTCTGCCGGGGTCTGGAAACTTTTGAGCACAACTGTACATATTATAAGAGAATACAAGGGAAAATGGCCAAATGATGATAAACATAAGTAAATAATGAGTGAAATAAAATAAGGTCTAATCAGAGGCTCCCGTATCTCTGTAATGTCTTTGTCACCTTTGTGTATTCCATGGCCCGTGTCTTTCTTTTTCTAGGAACTCTGTGTATAACCTGTGTAAGCGATTGCTTGCGTGTTATTGTATCGGCTGATCTCAGCATTATTGCCACTTTTTTGGTGACAATTTTTATTCCCTAGCTCTGTTTATATGCCAGATGTGTCCCCTGAGGAGTACTGGCAATCCAAAACGTGTTGGGACACTGTACCTTTTATAGGGTGAGTGTGCAATAGAGGCAGGATCCAGATAGGGTCACCCTTTTAGGGGTGGCTACCTTGTATGTTTTCCCTTAGGCCCTTACAGATCAAGTATGGACTTACAGGGATTTTTACATGCCCCATATTTTCGCAAAGACGAGCAACCAAACTTATAAGAAGAATGGAGCATCTTAGTTATGAGGAGAGGTTAGTAGAATTGAACTTATTTAGTCTTGAGAAAAGACGGCTTCGGGGGGGGGGACATGATTAATTTATATAAATATATAATGGTCCCTACAAAAGTATGGGGAAAATTATTTCATGTAAAGCCCCCTCAAAAGACAAGGGGACATTCCCTTCGACTAGAGAGAGAAGGTTTCAATCTTCAGATGAGAAAAGCGTTCTTCACTGTAAGAACTGTAAATCTGTGGAATAGCCGCCTGAGGAGCTGTTCACAGCAGGAACAGTTGAAGGTTTCAAGAAAGGCTTAGATACCTACCTGAAACTGAAGAATATTATTGCGTATGTAGCCATGTAAAATTCTGGATCCCGGCTGGTGGTGGCTCTGGGGTCAGAGATGCGGTCTCCACTGGAGCAGATTGGTTCTTGCCTTGTGGGTTTCAGGGCATTCACCAGTGGGTAGGTTGGGCTTGAAATCCTTGTCTCCCTCCCTTCAACCACATTTGGCACCACCCTTGGTTGAACTTGATGGACACGTGTCTTCTTTTCAACCGTACTAATGATGTAACATTGTTTGATCAACACTCCTACACACATTTTCTGATTATGTTTTTGAGTGTAATTTAGCCTAGAAACATAGGGCAACATGATGCTAGCATGGACAGAACATTTTATGCTAAAGCACAAATATTCTGCTTTTTGGAGAGGACCTTTACCTCCAGCTAATGGGAACCTCCATGGGTTCTCAGTGTGCACCACAGTATGCAAATCTCTTTATGGCAGAACAGGTAGGAGCATAGCTATCAACTTAACCCCCCAGACCTATGACCTGCCTTCGCCACATTGATGACATTCTGGTCATCTGGACTGCTTGCGAGGAAGCCCTACTTAAATTCCACGGTGACTTCAACTATTTACACCCCACCATTAACCAGAAACTAAGCTGTTCCATTAGTGAGATTCACTTTCTGGAAACAACTATGCTCATTAACCCCTTACCCACATGTGACATATCAGTACATCATAAAGCCTGTAAGAGAGTATGGAGCGGGCTTATATGCAGGGCCCGCTCCATAGGCGGCGGGGGCTGGCTCATTACTATAGCTGAAACCTGCTGCTAAAAGCAGAAAATAGAGCAGGGAAAGGCTCAATATTTGTCAAAGAAGAGAAGGAAAAGGATCTACCAAAGAACCTGCTGGACAAGAGTGGCAGCGAGCTATATTGTTTCTTATATCTGCTGCTGATTTATTAGGGTTTCATCATATAAATCAATTGAATAGAATAAAAATAGAAATAAAGCACCAAGAGCTTCTCCCCGTCTTCTTGACTCTGGAGCACCCCACATGTCCGCACATTACAGAGGTAAACCATTGATTTCAATGGACACCATGCAATGCTTCGCTTCCCCAGTGGTGGCGCTGCAGGGAAATCAAACACTTGCTGCCAGATTCCCATATATTACAGCTGATCACTGAGGGTCCTGTAGTGGGTCGGGGATATCTTTCTTACAGGTCCCTCAAAGCCTTGTGGAAACTGAACTTATATCTAAAAACATCTGTGTTGGAAATTTTCTTGGATATTTAAAAAATGGCTTCTAAACTTCCAGGCGAATCACAACCATTGCTGGAAGAAAACAATATTGTGATGGCAGCCTTATTGTCAGGGGAAGGTTTTTGGGGCATTCTCTATACCCCTCATCCATGTGGAAGGCGCTCTTACCCAATCTGGGTATGAAGTCCTCCTTGCAGATACCCATACATGCCAACTGTGTCCCCTGGGGTAGACGGGATCTTCCAGCAAGACACTGCGACATGTCACCCGGCTAGAAATGATAAACATTGGGTGGAAGAGCAGGACCAAGACTATTACCCTGGCCCCTAATTCCCCAGAACCCAAGAGATTCTTTGTGGGTTCCTGGATGGTGGTGTTGGCTCTATGGACCCTCCAGCAGGTGTGGGGCCCCTTGATGGTGGTGGTGGCTCTATGGCTCTCTAGCAGCTGTGGGGCCCCGGGATGGTGGTGTTGGCTCTATGGACCCTCCAGCAGCTGTGGGGCCCCTGGATGGTGGTGTTGTCTCTATGGCCCCTCTAGCAGCTGTGGGGCCCCTGGAAGGTGGTGTGGGCTCTATGGACCTTCCACCAGCTGTGGGGCCCCTGGATGGTGGTGTTGGCTCTATGGCTCCTCCAGCAGCTTGGGTCCCAGTCGCATGTGGGCCCTTGGATGGTGGTTTGGCTCTATGGACCCTGCCAGCAGCTTTTGGGTGCAGTCAGGCATGTTGGGGCCCCTGGAGGGTGGTGTTGGCTCTATGGACCCTCCACAGCTGTCGAAGCCCTGGTGGTGGTTTGGGCTCTATTGCTCCTCCAGCAGATGTTGGTGCATTCAGCATTTGGGGCCCTGGATGGTGGTGTTGGCTCTATGGACCTTCCAGCAGCTGTGGATGCAGTCAGCATGTGGGCCCCGGGATGGGGGTTTGTTGGCTCTTGGCCCCTCCACAGCTGTGGGTGCAGTCAGCATTGGGGCCCCTGATGGTGGGTTGGCTCTATGGCCCCTCCAGCAGCTGTGGGTCAGACAGCATGTGGGGCCCCTGATATGGTGTTGGCTCTATGGACCCTCCAGCAGCTGTGGAGCAGTCAGCATGTGGGCCCCGGGAAATGGTGGTGTTGGCTCTAGGGCCCTCCAGCAGCTGTGGGTCAGCCCAGCATGTGGGTCCCTGGATGGGGGTGTGGCTCTAGGATCCTCCAGCAGCTGTGGGGCCCCCCTGGATGGTGGTGTTGGTCTTGGCCCCACCTGTGGGTGAAAGTCACATTGGGCCCCGGGTTGGGGGTGTTGGCTCTATGGCCCCTCCAGCAGCTGGGGGGCCCCCTGGAGGGGTTTTTGGCTCTATGGATCCTCCAGCAGCGTGGCCCCTGATGGTGGTGTTGCTCTATGGCCCTCCAGCAGCTGTGGGGCCCCCGGGATGGGGGTGTTGGCTCTATGGACCCCCAGCAGCTTGTCCCCTGATGGTGGTGTTGGCTCTATGGACCCTCCAGCAGCTGTGGGTGCAGGGGGGGTCTCAGCTTTTGTGGGGCCCCCCCTGGTGGTGGTGTTGGCTCTATGGCCCCTCCAGCAGTTGTGGGAATGCTATTGGCTCCAGATACCTATAACAACCTACCAGGACCTTATGGAGTCACTCCTCTTTAGTCTTGCTGCTGTCTGTGCTGTACATGGGGGTTTCTCTGGATATTAACTGGTCATAATATTGTGAATCAACTGTATATAAGGCTTCTAATGTCCTAAAATGTAAGAGGTACAGTAGATTCAGGTCTATTCACCGATAGCCTTTCTAGCTTTCCACGAACAGAGGACAGCGCTGGACTTCATGTAGTAGTAAAATACTTAAAAGAGGTTTTATTAAGATATACAGGATGACGCGTTTCGTGCGTTCATGCACTTCACAAAGTTCCATGGAAAGCGACCTGAATCTGCTGAGAGAAGACATCCACAGAACCCAGTGCAGCGGACTTCCACAGCCAACAAGGTTTAGTACATTGACACTAAAAACTGCACTGGGTGAAAAAATATTTTATTGTGCTAGAGTGCGCCGTCCTTTATCACCCCCCCCCCTATTTTGTATAATTCTAATATTTAATAGGACATTTCATAGGTTCATATGACCAACACACATCACATCCACAAAACAGTCACAAAACTGGTATTTTGCTTATAGCCCCTTTAGATGTTTATTGCAGCTCAGCTCATCGCTGTTAGAAGGTCGACAAATAAATCCAAATCTTCCCTCACAGGTGCCGGCCTCCAACTCCGCTCCTCAGTCTCTTGTCTCCAGGTACCGGTGCGCAACTCAGAAATCAGCCTCTAACTTCTTCAAATCACACAGAAATAAGTCAGGTGCTCAGGATCTCATCACAACAAAGATCCTGGCCTCCTTCTCCTCTGAATCCCACAGATCAACTAACTCACTAACTGCTGGACGCACATAGATACAGCTGAGAGTTTCTCCCGGTAAACCACGGGTCCGACACAGCAGGGCCGCTGGGTCTTCATAGCGCTGAGGACCCGCCGTGGCCCCGTGCAGCTCAGCTGGGCAGCGTCGCGATGAAGTGAGGTCATCGCAATGCTGCCTCTCCTCGGGCACACAGCGCGGCCATGGAAGCAGGTGAGGTGAGTATAAATGTTATTATTTTTAACTGCCTGAGGGCCCCTATATACCTGCCTGTATGCCCCCTATAGCTATACACCTGCCTGAGTGCCCCTATATACCTGCCTGAGTGCCCCTAAATCTATATGCCTGCCTGAGTGCCCCTATATACCTACCCGAGTGCCCCTAAATCTATATGCCTGCCTGAGTGCCCCTATATACCTTCCTGAGTGCCGCTGTATCTATATACCTACCTGAGTGCCCATATATCTATATACCTGCCTGTGTGCCTCTATATCTATATACCTGCCTATTTGGCCCTATATACCTGCCTGAGTGACCCTATATCTATATACCTGCCTGAGAGTAGTGCCCCTATATCTATATAACTGCCTGAGTGCCCCTATATACCTGCCTGTGTGTCTCTATATCTATATACCTGCCTATGTGGCCCTATATACCTGCCTGAGTGACCCTATATCTATAAACCTGCCTGAGAGTAGTGCCCCTATATCTATATACCTGCCTGAGTGCCCCTATATACCTGCCTGAGTGACCCTTTATCTATATACCTGCCTGAGAGTAGTGCCCCTATATCTATATACCTACCTGTGCCCCTATATACCTTCCTGAGTGCCCCTAAATCTATATGCCTGCCTGAGTGCCCCTATATACCTGCCTGAGTGTCCCTATATCTATATACCTGCCTGAGTGCCCCTATATACCTGCCTATGTGGCCCTATATACCTGCCTGAGTGACCCTATATCTATAAACCTGCCTGAGAGTAATGCCCCTATATCTATATAACTGCCTGAGTGCCCCTATATACCTGCCTGAGTGACCATATATCTATATATGAGTATAAATCAGATAGCTTAGGTCTCTGAGACCGTCGGTCTCTGAGGCATATTTATCGTGCATATTTGGAAGTAAATATTTGAAAGTAATACATGATCATCAGAAATAGGCCAGAAATGAGACAGAAGTGAGCTTAAGGGAGCTTGAAGGATCACCTGCTATGTGAGTAACTGGTCTCTTATAACATACACCTTTTCCACTATGCTCACTCTTGCTCTCTACCTTGTAGCCATCTGCCTCCTTTCCTACAACCCAGTGTCGCCCCCTGAAAATGCTATCCACATCAGCGCCTCTCTCCTCCCCCTCACCTATGTATACATCCCACACACTGTTTTCCCTTTTAAAATACCCCAAACCACAGCCCAAATGTCGCACAAACACCGCCATAACAAACAAACCCCCGTGTCCTTTTCTTTCTCCCGCTTTTGCTGCAGGGACATCTCTCCAAACCCAGGGCCCCCCCCCTTTAAAGCTCA
>JAODAL010076601.1:0-13568 GCA_025379985.1 Phyllomedusa bahiana | reverse complement strand
CATCCTGTGCAGGGGTTTTGACTGCATTTTTCTCCCATGGGTGCTTTGGGACATATGAAAGGTGGAATAGGTGTGCCAAAAAGAAGATTTGTGAGATTTTAGCCTTCTGAAGACCCCTAAATTGTTTGGGGAAAAAGGCAAATCGACCATCGGGGCAAACTTTCGACATATTGCACCATACCGGGGGACCAGGTCATCCGTGTTTTTGAACAATTTGGCAATGGGAACCAATTTTGCCCTATTCCCCAGCATGTAAACAGTGTCAGATCATAAGTCTTGCTGTAAAATCTTCACGCAAAACTGAGCTAGACAAAATTCGGTGGTGTGCACAGTTAATTCAGCTTGGACTACAATTCCCTCACCCAGTGGAAATTGATAGGTCTTTTTTCTTGGGATTAAGGTCCCCAGAAGAAATGCCCCCGGTCCATTGATTCCATCAGTTTCCCTGCAGTTGACTTCCCTCAAGGGTTAGTGCTGAAATTGCCCTGGATTTCCATTTCTGTCCGATGGTGCAATTTCCTTGCGTTGAAGAGATCTAAATCTTTGGCGCAAAATTTATCTCTTACTGTTTCCATTATTTATGGACAATCTTCCAAGATATATGTCAGATACTAATAATGTATTTAAATAAAAAAAAGTCAGAAAAAAGAGAAATACATACTGTAGTAGGCATCAGCAGCAAGAGTGGATGAATGCCAGGGATTCTGTACACTGTTGTCCCACTCTTTTTGGACTGCAAAATTTATTTGTTGCAGAGGAAATCAAAAGTTCCTTTGAAAACAAGATGGCCGCCCCCACAACTTCAAGAACAAATGGCCGTTCCTGTATCTACAAAGGCTTTGCATAGACGGAAACTCCGCGTGTCACAATGGAGCACTCTGCAGCAGAGCAGTGATGTCACAAGGGAGCCCTTTTTTTTCTCTGGGGGCTGCAATGACAGTTTGACAGAACAATCAAGGAAATAGCTGTAGATAGCAGTTCATCCTCCTTGCAGGGGTTTGACTGCATCTCTCCCATGGTGCATGGGCAATTGAAAGGTGGAAAGGTGTGCCAAAAAAACAGATTTGTGGAAATTTTTAAACCTTTAAGAGCCCCAAATGATTGGAAAAGGGAAAAAACGACCATCGCTGGCAAACTTTACACTATTGCACTACCAGGGGGGCCAGGTCATCCGTGTATTTGAACAATTTTGGGTGGGAACCCAAATTTTTCCCTATTCCCCGCTGAAAAAAGGTCCGTCTAAGTCTTGCGTAAAAATTTTACGCACAACTGAGCTGACTAAACCCTGGTGTGCACGTTAATTCAGCTTGGACTACAAATTTCCCCCACCCCGTGGAATAAAATTGTAGGTTTTTTCTTGGGGTTAAGTCACCCGAAGCATGCTCCCCCTTATTGTTCCATCAGTTTCCCTGCACTTGTTCCCAAAGGGTATTTCTGAAATTGCCCGGTTTCCATTTTGTCCCTGGTTTCAAATTTTTTTTGCGTTGCAGAAATCTAAAATCTTTGGCGCAAAATCCTTATCCCTTAGTGTTCCCATTATTTTTGGTCAATTTCTTCCCAGATATATGTCAGATACTTAATAATTGGATTTCAATAAAAATACAGTCATCCAAAACAAAAAGAAATACTTACTGTAGTAATACCAATCAGCAGCAATTGGGGATGGATGCACATGGATTTGTACTCTGTTGTCCCACTCTTGGGGACTGCAAAATTTATTTGTCTGCGAGGAGGAATATCAAATAGTTCCTTTTGAAATAAAGGATGGGCCGCCCCACAAACTTCAAGAACAAAGATGGCCGTTTCCCTGTATCTACCAAAGGTGTTGCAATGGACGGAAACACTACGCGTGTCACTTGGAGCACTCTGCTGCAGAGGCTGTGATGTCACAAGGAGCCCTTGTTTTTCTGGTTTGATCTCTGGGGGGCTGCCCATGACAGTTGTGAGAACCTGAACAATCAAGGAATTAGCTTGTAGTTAGCAGTTCATCCATTCCTGTGCAGGGGTTTTTTGAATGCATTCCTCTCCCATGGGTGCATGGGCACATATGAAAGTGGAATAGGTGTGCCAATAAAGACAGATTTGTGAGGATTTTTTTAAGCCTTTCTGAAGAGCCTAAATTGATTGGGAAAAGGCCAAATTGGCCATCGTGGATCAAAACTTTCTCGACACTCTATTTGCTCACCCTACCAGGGCCAGGTCGATCGTGTATTTAATGACAATTTGGCTATGGGAGCAATTTTGCCTATTTCGCCAGCATGTAGAAACAGTGTCTCAGTTCATAAGTCTTGTGTAAATTCTTCACGCACCAAACTAGAGCTAGACTAATCGCTGGTGTGCTACAGTTATATTTTCTCAGCTTGGGGGACTAAATTCACTCACCCATTGGAATAATTGATTAGGTCTATTTTCTTGGGATTAATGTCACCAGATGCATGTCCGGTCCATTGATTCATCAGTCTTCCCTGCATGTTGACTTCCCTCAAGGGTATTTGCTGAAATTGCCTGGATTTCCATTTCTGTCCGTTTGGTGCAATTATTTTCTTGCGTTGCAGAGATCTAAAATTTTGGCGAAATCATTATATCTTACTGTTTACCATTATTTTTGGACAATCTTTCCAAATATTTGTTCAGATACTAATAATGTATTTCATAAAAACAGGTCACAAACAAAAGAAAATACATACTGTAGTAGCCATCAGCGCATAGCTATTGTGGATGAATTTGCCCATAGGATTCTGGTACAATGTCTGGTCCCACTCTGGTGGGACTGCAAAATTTATTTGTTGCGAGGGAAATCAAAAGTTCTTTTTGTGAAAACAAGATGGCGCCTCCCACAAACTTCAAGAACATAATGGCCGTTCCCTGTATCTCAAAAGGATTTGCATAGAGGAACACTGGCTGTGTCACAGAATGGAGCACTCTGCAGCCAGTGGACAGGGATGTCACAAAGGAGCCCTGTTTTTCTTGGGGGCTGCCATGAAGTGTTTGAAAGAAGACATTCAAGGAAATAGGCTTGTTGATAGCATGTGTCATCCATCCTGTGCAGGGGTTTCCGAGTCTGCATTCTCTCCATGGGTGCCATGGGCACATATGAAGGTTGAATAGGTGTGCCAAAAGTCAGATTTGTGGTTTTAAGGATGCTTTCTGAAGCGCCCTAAATGATGGGAATAAAGGCAAAATCGAATCGATGGCGCTAACTTCGAGAACACTTTTGCTCCATTACCGACGGGACCAGGTCATATACTGTTGTATTTGATGCCAATTGGCAATGGGAACAATTTTGCCCTATTCCCCAGCATGTAAACAGTGTCCAGTCAATAAGTCTTGCTGTAAAATCTTCACGCACAAATGATCTAGACTAATCGCTGGTGTGCAAGGTTAATTCAGCAAGGACTAAAATTCCCTCACCCAGGGGAATAATTGAATAGGTCTATTTCTTGGAATTTAAGTCATCCAGAAGGCATGCTTTCCGGTCCATTGATTCATCTAGTCCTTCCCTGCAGATGTGGTTCTGTCCTTCACGGGTCATGGCTGAAATGCCGCTGTGATTTACATTTCTGTCGCTGGTGCAATTTTCATTGCGTTGAGAGATCTAATAGATGTTCTTTGGCGCAAAAAATTCATTATCTCTTCGTTTCATTTTTTTTGGAACATTCTTCCTAATATATATGTCAGATACTCTAATAATGTATTTCAATAAAAACTTGTCACGAAAACAAATGATAATACAGTACTGTAGTAGGCCGAGTCAGCAGCAATTGTGGTTGAATGCCTATGTATTCTGTACACTGTGTGTCCCTCACTCTTGTGGACTGCAAAATTTATTGTTGGTGGAATATCAAAAGTTCCTTTGTTTGAAAACAGAAGATGGCCGACCCCCACAAACTTTAAGAAACAAAATGGCGTTCCCATTATTTTACAAAGGGCTTTGCATAAGACGGAACACTCCGCGTTGTCCCCAATGGTAGCTCACTCTGCAGCCTCAGAGGGCAGTGATGTCACAATGGAGGCCCTGTTGTTCTCTGGGGTGTTTGGTGGGGCTGCGCATGATCTCGTTTGACAGAAAATCAAGGAATAGCTGTAGATAAGCAGTTCATCCATCTGTGCAGGGTTTGACTGCATTCTCTCCCGTTGGGGTGTATTGGGTCCACATTTGATAAGGTCGGAATAAGTGTGCCAAAAAGCAGATTTGTGAGTATTTTATGCCTTACTGTAAGGAGCCCTAAATTGTGTAGTTGGAAAAAGGCTCATTGATATCAACCATCGCTGGCCAAACTTTCGCTCTATTGCACCATACCAGGGGACCAGTCATCTGTGTATTTGAACAATTTGGGCAATGGGAACAATTTTGGCCATATTCCACAGGCATGTAAACAGTGTCCAGATTATAGTCTATGCGTTTAAAACTTCACGCACAACTAGAGCTAGGACTAATCGCTGGTGTGCGCACAGTTAATTCAGCGTGGACTACTAATTCCCTCAACCCAGTGGAATAATTGATAGGGTCTATTGCTTGGGATTAAACGTCACCAGAAGCATGCTCCGGTCATTGATTCCTCGTTTCCCTGCTGTTGGACTTCCCTAAAGGGTCATTGCTGAAATTGCCTGGTTTTCCATTTCTGTCCGCTGGTGGCAATTTTCTACGTTGCAGAGATTCTAAAATCTGTGGCGCAAAATCATTATTTTACTGTTTACATTATTTTGGGGAAATTCTTCCAAGATATATGTCAGTTACTAAATAATGGTATTTCAATAAATAAACTAGTCACAAAAACAAAAGATAACTTTCTGTAGTCAGCCATCAGCAGGCAATTGTGGATTGAATGCCATGGATTCTGTACACTGTTGTCCCAACTCTGTGGACTGCAAAATTTATTTGTTGCGAGGAAATCTAAATTTCCTTTGAAAACAAGTATGGCCCCGCCCCCCACAAACTTCAAGTACAAAATGGCCGTTCCTGGTATTACAAGAAGGGCTTTGCATTGACGGAACAACTCCGCGTGTCACAATGGGAGGCACTCTGCCGCAGAGGCAGTGATGTCACAAAGGTGCCTGTTTTTCTCTGGGGGCTGCATGTACAGTTTGACAGAACAATCAAGGGAATTATAAGCTGTAGATAGCTGTTCATCCATCCTGTGAGGGGTTTGGATCGTGCGATTCTCTCCATGGGTGCGATTGGGCACATATGAAAGGTGGATTAGGTGTGCAAAAAGACAGATTTGTGAGATTTGTTAGAAGGCCTTCTGAAGGCCCTAAATTGATATCGGAAAAAGTGAAGGCTCAAATAATCGACCATCGCTGGCAAACTTTCGAACACTATGCACGCCTATTACCAGGGGACCAGTGGGACATCCGTGTATTGAACAATTTGGCAATGGGAACCAATTTTGCCCTATTCCCCCAGCATGTGTTAAACCAGTGTACAGAACATAAGGCTTGCTGTAAAAATCTTCACGCACAACTGAGAGCTAGACTATCGTTGGTGTGCCACAGTTTAATTTCAGCTTGGGATCTACAAATTCCCTCGCACCCAGTGGAATAATGATAACTCGTGCACTTTCTTGGGATTAAGTCACCAGATGGCATGCTCCCAGGTCCTTTTGATTCCTTCAGTCTTCGCAATGCAATGTGACTTTCCCTCAAGGGTATTGCTGAAATGCCCATGATTTTCTCATTTTGTTCCGCTGGTGTCAATTTTACTTGCGGTTGCAGAGATCTAAAATCTTTGGCCGCAAATCATTATCTCTTAATGTTGCCTATTATTTTTGGACAATCTTCCAGATATATGTAAAGATACTAATTAATGTATTTCATAAAAAACTAGTTTTCTACTCAAATCAAGAGAAAATACCTATGTAGTATAGCCACAGTGAGCAGCATTGTGGATGGAATGCCTATGGATTCGTTACCACTGTTGTCCCGCCGCGCACTCTTGTGGACTGCGCCTAAATATTTATTGGATGCGAGGGAAAATCAAAAGTTCTTTGGATAATAAACAAGATGGCCGCCCGCTCAGAAACTTTCCAAGAACGCCAAAAATGGCCGTTCCCTGTATCTACTAAAGACTTTTGCATAGACGGAGCACACTCCGCGTGTCTACATTGGGAGCACTCTGCAGCCAGTGGCGCAGTGAGATTGTCAACAAAGGGGTGCCCTGTTTTTCTCTGGGGCTGCCATGACAGTTTGGACAGAACAATCAAGGAAATAGCTGCAGATAGCAGTTCATCCATCCTGTGCAGGGGTTTGACTGCATTCTCCTCCCAATGGGTGCATGGGTCAACATATGAAAGGAGGTGGAATAGGTTGTGTCAAAAGACAGGGATTTGTGAGATTAAAGCCTTCTGAAGGATGCTCACCTTAAAATTGATTGAAAAGGGCAAAATTTCGTCCTCGCTGGCAAAATTTCGACAACTATTTGACCATACCAGGGGACCAGGTCTCCGTGTATTTGAACATTTGGCAATGGGAACCTAAAATTGGTTGCCCTATTCCTCCCTGCAGGGTAAACAGTGTTCCAGATCATAAGTCTATGCTGTAAAAAATCTTCTCGCACAACGTGAGCTAGAGTATACGCTGGTGGTGCACAGTTAATTCAGCTGGACTACAATTTCCTCACCCAGTGGGAAAGTTAATTGATAGGTCCTATTTCTTGAGGATTAAGTCACCCAGATAGCATGTCTCCCGGTTCCTCTATTGATTCCAACAAGTCTTCCCTGCCGTTTATTTCCCTCAAGGGGGTCATTGCTTGAAATTGCCTGGATTTCCATTTCTGTCGCTGGTGCAATTTTCTTTGCGTTGCAGAGATCTAAATCTTTGGGCAAAATCATTATCTCTACTGTTTCCATTATTTTTTGGAACAATCTTCCAAGATATATGTCAGATACTAATATTGTATTTCAATAAAAACAGTCACAAAACAAGAGAAATACATACTGTAGTAGCCAGATCAGCAGCAATTGTGGAGAATGCCATGGAATTTACTGTCACCACTGTTTTTGGATCCCAACTCTTGTGGACTGCACAATTTTATTTGTTGGTTTTTACGAGGAAAATCAATAGTTCCTTTGAAAAACAAGATGGCCCCGCCCAAAAACTTCTCATGAACAAAATAGGCTCCGTCCCTGTATCTACAAAGGCTTTGCATCGATCGGAAAACTCGCGGTGTCACAATGGAGCATCTGCAGCCAGAGGCGCCAGTGATGTCACAAAGGAGCCCTGAGTTTTTATGTGGGCTGCCATGACAGTTTGACAGAATAAGAACAATCAAGGAAGAATAGATGGAGATAGCATTTCATCATCCTTTGAGGGGTTTGACTGAATTCTCTCCATGGGGGTGCATGGGGCACATATGAAAGTGGAGATGTAGGTGTAGTGCAAAATAAGACAGTTTGTGAGATTTTAAGCCTCTGAGAGCCCGCTAAAATTGAATTGGGGAAAAAGGCTAAATCGACCATCGCTGGCTATCTTTCGACACTATTGCACCATAACCAGGGGACCAGTGGTGCTATTCCGTTGTATTTGGAAATTTTGGAATCGGGAACCAATTTTGCCCTATCCCAGCATGGTAAAAACAAGTGTCCGAGATTCATAGAAGTCTTGCGTTAAATTCTGTCACGCTCAAGAGTCTTGAGCTAGACTAATCGCTGGTGTGCACTGTAATTACAGCTTGGACTTTACAATTCGCCTTCACAGTGGAGCATAATTGAAAGAGTCTAGTTTGTGGGATGATTAAGTCGACCACAGATAGCATGCTCCTAAGGTCCTCATTGATTTCGCATTCAGAGTCTTCCCTGCATGTTGAAGCTTCCTCATAGGGTCATTGGCTCTGTAAGATTGCCCTGGATTTCCAATTTCTGTACGCTTGGTTGATATTTTGTGCGTTGCAGAGATTAATAGAATCTTTGGTGCAGCAAAATCATTATCTCTTACTGTTTCCATTATTTTTGGACAATCTTCCAAGTTATATGTCAGATACTATAATGTATTTCAATTAAAGAAAACAGTCAACAAAACAAAGAAATACAATACTGTTGTAGCCATTCAGAGCAATTTGTGGATGAATGCCATGGATTCTGTTTACACATGTTGTCCTCTTCTTGTGCGTCTGCAAAATTGTATTTGTTGCGAGGGAAATCAAAAGTTCCTTTTTAAAACAAGATGGCCGCCCCCACAAACTTCAAGAACAAAATGGCCGTTCCCTGTATCTTCAAAGGGTTTGCATAGACGGAACACTACGTGTGTCACAATGGAGCACTCTGCAGCCAGATGGCAGTGTTAGTGCTCGCACAAAGGAGCCCGTGTTTTTCTCTGGGGGCTGCCATGTCAGTGTGACAGAAAATCAAGGAAATAGTGTAGATCTAGGCAGTTCATCCATCTGTGCAGGGGTTTGACTTGCATGTTCGCTCTCCCTCTATGGGTGCATGGGCACATATGAAAGGTGGGGAATAGGTGTGCCAAACAGACAGATTTGTGAGATGTTTATGCCTTCTGAAGAGCCGACTAAAATTGATTGGGAAAAGGCACAAAATCGTCCTATCGCTGGGCGCAAACTTTCGACAATTATTGGCACCATACCAGGGGAGACGAGGTTTATCGTGTATTTGAACAATTTGGCAATGGGAACCAATTTGCCATATTCCCCAGCATGTATAACAGTGTCCTAGATTCTTTAAGTCTTGCGGTAAATCTTCACGCTACAATGTGCGCTAGAGACTAATCGTGGTTGTGCAGCTGTGTTAATTCAGCTTGGACTTCCAATTTCCTTCACCCAGTGGAATAAATTGGATAGGATCTATATTTATTGGGATTAAGTCTCCCAGAAGCATGCTCCCGGTCACATTGATTCCATTCAGTCTTGTCCCTGATGTTGAGCTTCGCCTCATGGGTCATTGCTTGAAAGATTGCCTATGGATTTTCCCAGTTTTCTGTGCCGCTGGTGCAGAATTTTCGTGGCCGTTGCAGAGATCACTCTAGAAAATCTTTGGCGCGCAAATATCTTTATCTATTTATGTTTCCGCATTATTTTTGACAACTTCCATAGTTATATGGTGAGTTACAATAATGTATTTCAATGAAAAAAAACTGTCACAAAACATAAAAGAAAATAATTACGTAGGTAGCCTTCGAGCAGCAAGTGTGGATGAATGCCATAGGATTCTGTGTACGACTTGTTGTTCTCAGACTCTTGTGGGATCTGCAATATTTATTTGTTTGCTCGGAGGATATCAAATGTTTCCTTGTTTAAGCAAAAAAAATAAGTTGGTCCGCCCCCCCACAAACTTTCAAGAACAAAATGGCCGTTCCCTGTATCTACAAAGGCTTTTGCATAGACGGGGAACACTACCGCGGTGTAGTGGATTTGTGTTATTTAGGGACAGTGTTCTCAATGGAGGCACTCTGCAGCGAGAGGCTCAGAGCGTGGATGTCCACGCAAAAGGAGCCCTGTTTTTTCTCGGGCGGAGATGCCATGACAGTGTTGACAGAAAAATCAAGGAAATGTGTAGTAGCAGTTCACCCTCCTGTGCGGGGGTTGACTGTTTTTTCCCCCAGGGTGCAGGGGGAAACATATGAAAGGGGGAAAATAGGGTTGTGCCAAAAAAGACAGTTTGTGGATTTTAACCCTCTAAAGACCCCTAAATTTTTTGGAAAAAGGCCCCAAAAAATCGCCATGCTGGCAAAAATTTACACTATTGCCCATACCAGGGGCCGGTATCCGTGTATTTGAAACAATTTGGCAATGGGAACCAAATTTTCCCCCTTTTCCCCCCAGCATCTAAACAGTGTCCAGATCAAAAATCTTGCTGTAAAATCTTAGCACAATGACTGCTAATCGCTGGTTTGCCAGTTTAATTCGCTTGGCTACAATTCCCCACCCGTGGAATAATTGATAGGTTATTTTTGGGATTAAGTCCCCAAAAGATGCCCGGTTTCTTGATTCCATCAGTTTTCCCCCCCCGCCTTTTGGACCCCCTCAAGGTCATTGTAAAATTCCCCTGGTTTTCCATTTCTGCCCCGCGGTGCAATTTTTTTGCGTTGAAGAGATTTTAAAAAATTTTGGGCCCGGCAAAAATCATTATTTTTACTTTTTCATTTTTTTTGGAAAAATTTTCCAAGATATATGTCAAAAATTAATAATGTTTTTCAATAAAAACAGTACAAAACAAAGAAATAAACTGTAGTACCCAGCAAAAATTGTGGATTGAATGCCATGGATTTGTACCATGTTGTCCCACTCTTGTGGATGAAAAAATTTATTTGTTGGGGAGGAAATAAAATTTCCCTTTTGAAAAAAGAGGGGCCCCCCCCAAATTCAAGAACAAAATGGCCGTTCCCTGTACTACAAAGGCTTTGCATAGAGGGAAAACCTCCGCGTGTCCAATGGAGCACTCTGCAGCCAGAGGAGTGATGTCACAAATGAAGCCCTGTTTTTCTCATGGCGGGCTGCCTGACAAGTTTGACAGAACAATCAAGAGAAATAGATAGTTAGATAAGCAGTTCATCCTCGCTGTGCAGGGGTTTGACTGCATTCTCTTACATGGGGTGCATGGGCACATATGAAAGGTGGAATAGGTGTGCCAAAAAGACAGATTTTTGAGATTTTAAGCCTTCTGAATAGCCCTAAATTGATTGGTAAAAGGCAAAATTCGACCATCGCTTGGCAACTTTCGACAATTATTGCACCCCCACCATACAAGTGGGGACCTGGTAATCCGTGGTTTTGAGCAATTTTGGCATGGGGAACCAATTTGACCTATTACCCTCCGCATGTAAACAGTGTCCAGGATTCATAAGTCTTGCTGTAGAAATTTCACGCAAACTGAGTAGACTAATTGATGGTGTGCACAGCTTAATTCAGTTGACTACAATTCCTCACCCAGTGGATTAATTGATAGGTTTTATTTCTTGGGATTAAGTCACCAGATGCTTGCTCCCGAGTCATTGATTCCATCAGTTTCCTGCATGTTGACTTCCCTCAAGGGTCATTGCTGAAATTGCCTGGATTTCAATTTTCTGTCCGTTTGTGCAATTTCTTGCGTTGCAGAGATCTAAATTTTTTTGCGCAAAATCATTATCTCTTACTGTTTCCATTATTTTTGTACTCTCTTCCAAGATTTATGTCAGATACTAATAATGTATTAAATAAAAAAACAGTCCCAACACAAGAGAAATACATACTGTAGTAGCCATCAGCAGCAATTGTGGATGAATGCCATGGAGTCTGTACACTGTGTCCCACTCTTGTGGACTGCAAAATTTATTTGTTGCGAGGGAAATCAAAATTTCCCTTTTTGAAAAACAAGATGGCCGCCCCCCCAAACTTCAAGAAAAAAAATGCCGTTCAGTGTATATACAAAGGCTTTGCATAGACGGAACACTCCGCGTGTCACAATGGAGCACTCTGCAGCCAGAGGCAGTGATGTCACAAGGAGCCCTGTTTTTCTCTGGGGGGTGCCTTGACAGTTTTACAGAACATCAAGGGGAAATAGCTGTAGATAGCAAGTTCATCCTTCCTGTGCAGGGGTTTGACTGCATTCTCTCCCAAAGGGTGCATGGGGGACATATGAAGGTGGAATAGGTGTGTGCCAAAAAAGACAGATTTGTGAGATTTTAAGCCTTCTGAAGAGCCCTAAATTGGGTGAAAAAAGGGAAAAACGGGGCCCCGTGGCAAACTTTGGGAAATATTGCACCATACCAGGGGCAGGTCATCCCTGTATTTTAAAATTTGGCCCTTTGGGAAACCCAATTTTCCCCCATTTTCCCCCATGTAAACAGTGTCCAGTCATTTAAGTCTTGCTTTAAAATCTTCACGCACAACTGGCTGACTAATCCTGGTTTTTGACAGTTAATTCAGTTGGCTACAAATTCCCTCACCCCGTGGAATAATTGATAGGTTATTTTTTGGGATTTTAAATCACCAGGATGCTCCCGGTCCCTTTTATTCCCTCGTCTTCCCCCATGTGACTTTCCCCCAAGGGTATTGTGAAATTGCCTGGTTTATTTTTTGTTTTTGGGTGCAATTTTCTTGCGTTGCAGAGACTAAAAATCTTTGGCGCAAAAATCATTATTTTCCCTTTTGTTTCCATTATTTTTTGGACAATCTTCCAAGATATTGTCAGTATAAAATTTTTTTTAAAAAAAAAAAAAAAAAAAAAACAGTCACAAAACAAAGAAAATACATATGTGTAGCCATAGACAATTGTGGGATGAAAGCCTGGATTTGTACACTGTTGTCCCACTTTGGGATGAAAAAAAATTTATTTGTTGCGGGGGGAAAAATAAAAGTTCCTTTTTGGAAAAACAAGAGGGGGGCCCCCCCCACCAAAACTTCAAAAAAAAAAAACCAAAAATTGGTTTTTTCCCTTTTTCTTCCCAAAAGGGGCCTTTTGCATAGCCCAAAAACACTCCGGTTTGTCCCCAAATTTTGGAGAAAACTCTTGAAAGGCCAGGGGGGGCAGTGATGTCAAAAAAAGGGAAACCCTGTTTTTCCCTCTGGGGGGGGCCGGGAACATTTTTGCAAAAAAAAACCAACTCAAAAGGGAAATGGGGTTTGGAAAGATAAGAAATTTTTTTAATCCCTTTCCTGTACCCCGGGGGGGTTTTGGGGACTCCCATTCTCTCCCAAATGGGTGAAAAGGGGGCAAAAATAAAAAGGGGGGAAATTGGGGGGCCCCAAAAAAAAAAAGATTTGTGGTTTTTTAAGGGCCTTTTGGGAAGGAGCCCAAAAATTTGGGTTGGGGAAAAAAGGAAAAAATGGGGGGCCCCATCGCGGGCCCCAAAATTTTTCGACACAAATTGGGAAACCATCCGGGGGCCCCAGGTAATCCGGAAATTTGAAAAAAATTTTTTCAAATGGGGAAACCAAATTTTTTTCCCCTTTTCCCCCCGCAGGGTAAACAGGGGTCCCCGGGGAATTTTAAGGGGTCTTGCTTTAAAAATCCTTATAAAAATTTTAAACCCTTGGGGTACTAAATGGGTTTGGTTTGGTGCCATTTTAATTTAAGGGGGGAAATTCCCAAATTACCTCCCCCCGGGGTGGAAAAAAATTTAAATTGGGTTTTTTTTTGGGGGATTTGGGAAACCAAGAAGCAGGGTTTTTCCGGTCCTTTTAAATTAATTCAGTTTTCCCAAAAAGGGGGCCCCAAAATCAAGGGTTTAAATTGTTAAAATTGCCTGGATTTAATTTCTGCCCGGGAGGGGGGGCATTTTTTTTGCGGGGAAGGTTTTTTTTCCCTTTGGGGCAAAAATATTATTCTTTAAGGGTTTCCATTTTTTTGGGAAATCTTTTGGGGGGGTTTTCAATATTTGGGTTTTTAAATTTAAAAAAAACGGGTTAAACAAAAAAAAAAAATTTTAACATACTTTTATTTAAGCCATAAAGCGGGCAATTTGTGGATGAATCCCGGGGGATTTTTTGTAAATTTTGGGCCCCACTCTTTGGGGGAATTTGAAAAATTTTTTTTGGGGGGGGAAAAATAAATTTTTTGGGGGGGAAAAAAAAAAGATGGCCCCCCCCCCAAACTTCAGAAAAAAAGGGGGGCCCTTTTTTCCTTTGTTTTTTAAAACCC
>JAODAL010076600.1:0-13570 GCA_025379985.1 Phyllomedusa bahiana | reverse complement strand
GAGATCCTTTCCTGATTCATCTTGATAAAAATTAAAACCAAATCCACATTATCGTGGAAACCAAATGCTTTGCTGTAATGACTCCTCCAGCGGGGCTAAAAGGTCCGCTCAGATAGGGACGCAGGCTGCGGGGCAGGACAACCCCCTATGGCGGGGCGGGGCCAGCTGGGGCCTTTAAAACCTTTTTGAATACCCAAATTTCTTTTTGGGGGCCAGAACACACCCAAAAACCCATGGTGTTGAGACGCAGAAGTCGTGCCCCCATGATCTTAAGCGGGTCTTTTGGTTTTGAAATGTTGGCCTGCTTTGCATGCTTTGTGGGGGGTGGAAAATTAAAGATTCCAAGGTAAACCCTTTAAGGCTTCGGGCCCCCCCTTGCCTGCTGTTTCCCAAAAACGGTTTACTTGGCACTCTACTGCTGTCACGTTGCGGGGGGGTTGTTAACCGGGGGGAACATTTGAAGAACAAAAAGCGGGTTTCCCCAATGTTTTCCAGTTGATAAATAAAGCAGGGTTTCCCCAAATTTCCCTCCCTTTTTTTCCCCTCTTTTATTTTTGGGGGGGGTTTAAAGGGAAAAAGTCCCTGAGTTTTTTTTTGTCCCGGGGGATCCGGGAGGGGGGCCCCCCAGAAAACCCATTGGGTTTTAATTTTGATGTGTGGCTAAGGGTTTTTGATCCAAAGAGGAAGGAAAAAAACCCCCCAATGGGGTTTTAAAAAACCCCAATTTGTCCTCATTTTAGGGAAAAAATTCCTTCCCGACCCCAAATCTGGAAAATTGGAAAAATTCCCTGCACCCAATGCCCCCTCCTCCAAATCCTAGACAACTATAACTGTTTATAATTAAATTTAATTCCCCCGGGGAAATGCAAATCCAAAAACCCTTTTTAAACCCTCGGGTTAGTAAAATTCCCCAATGATAAGTTCCTCTGGTAGAGATTTCCCCACAGTCTCACTGCTCTTACAGTAAAAAAAACCCTTTTCCCCCTTTTAAAAATTGAAAAAACCGGTCCAAATTAAAACAGCTTTACTTAAATCCCTCTAATTTCCCAACAGCCAACTGGGATTGGGAAACAAAATTTGGGTTTTCTATCAAACCTCCTTGAAAATCCCGGACTGGGGGAAAGAAACCTAAGACAAAAATAAACAGTTTTTTTCCCTCCTTTAAACCCCCAGGGTTTACAAATCCCCCAGAAAAACCCTGGGAAATTTTGATTTTTTAAACAAAATTTTCAAAACAAGGGGCCAAACTGGGGAAAAAACGGGAGATTCACCTAGTGAAAAGAAAAAAAACCAAGGGGAACAGTTACTAGAAAATTTTTTTTGTATCCAAATTTAAGTCAAAAAATGGGCCTTTTTTGGAAAAAAAACTGGGGCCGCACCCAGGGTGCCATACAAGGCTTTTTAAAGTTAAAACGGAAACCCAAAAGGTGGTTTTTAACCAATTAAATAACCCCAAAAACATTTTTAAACTAAAAAAAAATTTTTTTGAACCCCCAAATTTTTAATACAACGTGGCTTTTAAGAAAAACAAAAAAGGCCCGCACAAAATAAAAGGGGGAAAAAACCAATTTTTCACCCCCGGGGGCGCGAGGGTGCTGGTTCAAAAAAGGGGTAAAAAAAAAGGCCAAAATTTCAAGAAAGGGTTCCCCCAAAAAGCATTAAAAAGGGGTCCGGCCCGGGCCCCAAAATATACCCCCACCCCCCTTTTTTCCAAAGCCAATCGGGGTTTTTGTCCGCCCCCCCCACCCCCCTCCCCGACCCCCACCCCAACTGTACAGCGCTTTAAATGCCCCCTTTTAAAAGTCTGTGTCTAGCTAAATAAAGCGGAAAATTCTCAAATCTACCTATACCTAATTTTCACAGCTAAAACATATTTTATCTGAGAAATAAAAAAAGAAGAACGGGGTGCCCTTTTAAGCTGAGCGAATTGAGAAAACACCCCAAAACACGTCTTGCTCTTATGTTAGCCCACTGAAAAGACTGATGCTGAAACCCCCGGAAAACCCCCTCTGGTTCAATCCCAAATTTAAATTTCCATTTTTTTAATTTTTTCCCAAGCCAATGAAAACCCAAAACAAAATCAAAAGGGTTATTACCTTCCCGCACACCCAGCCCCACCCCCCTCTATGCATTTTAAATCTTATTCCCTCTCCCCCAAAAATGCCCGAAACCCCCGAAAATTTGCCCCCGGAAAAAAGTAAAAAGATTTAATTTTTGTAAAAATTGCCCACCTAAAATATGGGGCATGGGAAAATTTTCCGATCACCAAAAAAATGGGGGGTTTTCCGTTTTTCAACTTTTTCGATTAAAATTGCTCATCCCCCTAATCCCCCCACCACATCATAAATGAAAAAAAACACCACATCCTGAGACATATCACCACCACATAGGACTAAAATAATACCACCACATCTTGATGACATATCACCACCACAGCTAAATTGAATGCCACAACACCATGAACACATATCATCACCAAAATAGTGACTGAATAATCCCTACCCAACCAAATGACCACATATCACCACTTAGTGACTGAATCATACCATCACACCATGAGCAAATAAACAAAGATGTTTTTGGTGCTTACCAGATTCAGCAGAGTTAACTGGAATCGTAATAGTCCCAAAGGTATTCTCTGCTGCACAGCAGGTACTCCCGGCAGTGCTTGTGGTAGCCTTTAATGAATCCAATATAGATTATGTCCTCCAGCACCACAACAGTCAAAAACTTATACGTTTTTTCACAATATGTTAAAAATGTATGACTCCCGTCCTCTGATGGTATTGCTGTTACTCATACAGTAAAGCACAGCTACGCACTATAAAAACCAGCCATGAGTGTTAACCTCCAAATCAAAAAGAGAAAAGAAACCTCTGTTACTGATAATCAATAAACCTACATGTAACAGAGAAAGCACCTGAAAAGGAAAGCAGCCGTGCTTCCAAAGTGTGTGTTGTCTAATTAGCAGGTGTCTCTAGTGCCATGCTTTTGAGATGTGTGATATGCAATTAACAAGAGTGAACATTTATTACATCAGACGACCTGTAACGAGTGAGTGTTAAAGCGGTAGTGGAAACCACTGGACCACTGCTGGGCTTGCTCCAAGGGGCTGAACTAAGCGTCCGTCGCCATCTTCACAAGCCTTAGATGGTAAGGTTGCGACTAAGAGCAGTTCCAGCAGTGGCAGCTGACCAGACAGGCCAGAAGTTGCCAAAGCTAGGCACCAACAGAATTAGGCCATGTCCCCACGGCACGGGCTTTTGGCCGGTTTTTCAGCCGGTTTGCGGTTTTTCAGACCGCCTGAAAAAACCGGCCGAAAATGAGCACAATTGTGCTCTATGGAAAACCCGGCGGTCTGGCGCCAAAACATTGAATATGCGGTTTCCGGACGGAATATGTGCATGTCTATGGGAGGGGGGAGGGCTGTTCTCCACTCATCGCGGAGAAAAGCCGTCCCCCGCGGCCGTGGGGACGGCCGCAAAACCGGACAAATACCGGCCGGCAAACCGGACGGTATTTGTCCACTGCCGTGCGGATGCGCCCTTAGGGACACAGATATAGCAATCTAGGAGTAGATATAAGCAGGTACAAACAGACAAAGACAGGTCTAAATGGATGCCAAACAGAAAGGTTAAATGGAAGGCAAGGTATAAAACATAGACTGACTGGACACAACACCAAGAACATGAGCAGAGACTAAAGCTAGGAACTTAGGGATAAATATGGCAAGAACACAGGCACGGAATATGGCAAGGAAGCTCACAGACAAAGATACAGACAGACACATTGAAACCATCATGGAGACTAACCAATAAGACAGCACACACCAGACTACTAACAAACATAAGACAAGACACTGCATGCAACAACACAACAGACTACAACATGAGACAACAACACAACAAGGATCAGGCCAGGAGTGTGGGGAGGAGCAGGCTTATAACCGCGCAGGTGTAAGGGAATTGGCAGAGGAAGCCCAACCCCGCTGGACACTGTGGGAATAAAGGAAGGGAAGATGTGGCCACCGCCCTCTATAGAGCCCAAGGAATTAGGGCAGCATACAAGATGCAGAAGCAGCATGGGAAAAAGCTACACAGCAACCGCAAATGGGTAAGCAGTAGCGACAGAAACGTTCAGTGACCGCAGCACCACAACAGAAACCAGATCTGCGACAGGAACACAGGTACAGCTGCAGTTCACAGCAGAGGCCACAGCGTAAGGACAGGAACACGGCCATATCCGCGGCCCAGAACAGAGACCGCGGCACGGACCATGCCCACGCCCTTGAAACAAAATTGTCTGACATGTTATAAAAATAGCATTTTTTAACATGACCGCTGTATTATCGTGGCCATACAATTCATGCCATTTGGTGCAGCTTCATGTTACCATACACCCCAAAATTGTCAAAACTGTCTTTGACATAAAATATAGAATCTATTTAAAATTTTAAGATATCCTTTAGGATATTGAGTTAATTAACAATGCTGTAACTACTTTCCTGCACCACAAAAAATGCACGGGGAACACAATCTTATACACTTCCCTATGTCATCTGCCCCATACCATCAAGGCAATTCTGATGGGAAAGATAATAAGGACAAGGAGAGCGTGTTCCAGGCATGACAGTTTTGATACACTTACGGTATGTGTAATGGGGGCATTGAAGGTTAAAGGATATCCTGAGTGGGCATTGATGAGGGCCAGAAGTCGGGTGTGGGCTAGAAAAACCCGGGCATACATGTTGTGTCCCAATTTCCCAAAAATACCATTTGGGCTTGTATGGATAACCAGATTACATTTGCAACATTTATAGTCAGAAATACAAACAGGTAGTAAAAATTCTCAAAAGAAATATCCTTATCTTTTAATCAAGACGATGCTCTATCAGTTATTTTAGGAACATGGTGTCTGTTTTGTGGCAACCAGACTTTGGTTACCAAAAATTTTCGCCTCTTTTAAGCAAGCAGTCTCATGTTTCATGGCTTGACAAAAAGGGGTTCCAGAGCTGTGGCAGGGGCAGATGCCGACATGTGTAGGTTCATGTTAATGCTGATTTTTGCTGTAGTCAAAATCAAAGCTAGAATTGATTGTGAGTCACCACATGGAGTATTTTGCATATGTTGCTTGGCATGCAACCTGAAGTACAGCAGTTGAAAAATACGTAAACCCAGAATAAGAATTGGGGGAACATATTGCAGATTGTGGTAAAACAGAAGATACAAATGTATCAGGCGCAGCCAAGGATTTTCAGCAATTTCATCGGGGGTAAATCACACTTTTGCTTTTTTCATTTTGGAATTGGTTAAAAAAGCCTTTTACAGGGGGGAGGGAGAATAATTTCAGGGGCCTTCGGATTTGTAATCTTGGAGCGGGGTTTCCCCAGGGGCTCTTAATTACAGAATCTGACTCGTGTACTTTTTTTTTGCCGTCCTTTTTTTTGGGGGGGACCATTAATGCATGACATTTATCACATTCAGAACAAAATGCCTGGACCCTTTTTACATAACAATGAATTTTTGCCTACAATAATTCAATAGTTTTATAGGTAAATAATACATGATTATTGAGTATGTTATCGGTATATATTTGCTCTGGAGAAATTAATTATCACAGTCATATTTGTATTAGGTTTAATCTGAAGAATTAGGTCGGTCACTGTGAGCTTGAAAATCATTGTATTTGTTCTACTAAGCCCATTTTTTTTAGGTTTCTTTTTGGAGTTTTTAATGCGGGAGCAATGGGATTTTGTAGTTTTTTGGTCATAGGAGTTGATACAATGTTACAAAAATAGAAGTGATTTCCAATGTTTTTTCCAGGTTACATTATACCATTAATGATTTTATGATACTTGAAATGTACTCCCTTTGGAAACCCATAATTAAAATGCCATGTTGCATTGGATGGTCATAAAATTAGGTACGATCATTTCTATCCAATTTTCATTGTTTGTTTTTTAAATTTGCAAAAAGGATGATACCGCGGTACCATAGACGATAAAAGCCAAATTTCTTTATTGAAACGGATAAAACCCGAAAACCCCAAAAGGCAAGCAAAGCGCCCCACATAAAAAAGCCAATGAGTTTCTAGCCCCGGGAATCACCAATTGGAACTTTCAATACTTTGGGTTTTATAATAAGATACAAAGATCTTGGTCTTATGAACTTTTCAATGTTACACTTGTTTCCATTGTTTTTATTAATTATCTTCTCAAAAGAGTGTAAAGAAAAATCCAATTCAACATGATCGTAGCACACTTTTGCAAAATTTGGATCATCATTTTTTCATAGATCAGCTGCGGCCGGCATTTCATTATGGCTCTTTACCTAAAGTGTTAATGACAGTTTTTTAAAAAGGGCCAATGTACGAAAACGTTGACGTTAAGTATTTTAAAGTGCTGTTCTGTTTATGATGCCAATATTGTGATTTTAATAAAGGGAAACTAATTTGCAAGAAGTGTGCTTCGATCATGTTAATTGGATATTTGGGATTTTGGGACCTCATCGTATTAGTGGTGAACACCTTTTTTATATTGTAGCAGAATAATGTCATGATATGACGTGGTAAGATTTGTTTTCCCAATAGACTATTTTCTATCTGTCCTTCATGGGTCTAATGTTAATGTGCTCTTCGATTATATTTTCCAGCCTGCCATGAGTTTTAATCACATTTACGAATTCACAGTTTTTGGGAAAAATAAAATCCCCGTACCCTATAAAGTACATTCTCCTACTGTTTTTTTTTAAAGTTTAAGTAGATTCATATAGTCATGCCGAGACAATTTTGGGGTGTATAGTAATATGCACTAACAGGGCATTATTTACATCACAATGACAATAAAGTGGTAGTGTTCACACTATTTTTATTGTCACGCTGAGACAATTTCGTTATAGGGTTTTTCTGAGTAATAAATGTTTCATTTTTTTAATTGCTTTTAACACTCAAACGCATGGCACCGGAAACTTGTTAAAAAGGACTTAGAATTTGGAAAATGGGGCTTCTCTTTCAGGAGCTTTCTCTGTTACATGTTACTGATAGATTTATCGAATTGTCAAAGAGGTTTCTTTCCTCTATTTGATTCTGAAGATAACTCTGAAGGTTGGGTTTTTATAGGGTGTAGCTGTGCTTTACTGTCACTCTACAAGTAACAGCAATACTGCTCAAAATGTGTCAGAGATGGAAGTCATAGGCTTTTAACATGTCAGGAAAAAAGGATATGTTTTTAATCGTTGTGGTGCTGGAGGACATGATACTATATTGAATTCATTGAACACTGTGACCACATAGTGATTGAATGATACCCTGATTAATACCACCATATAACACCAGCACATAGTGACTAAATAATACCAAACCACGATGACCTCATATCACCACAAAATAGTGGCTGACTAATACCTTCAATCCATTACCACATATCACCATCACATAGTGACTGAATTATACCACTACACCATGACCATATATTACTAGCACATAGTGACTGAGAAATACCACCATATACCACCACCGAAGACCTCATATAACCACCACATAGTGACTGAATAATACCTCCACCCCATGACCACATATCACCACCATATAGTGAATGAATTATACCTCCAGACCATGAGCACATGTCATTAATACATAGTGACTGACTTATACCACCATGACCACATCTTACCACCATATGACAACATATCACCACATAGTGATGAATAATAACACCACACCATGACCACATATCACTACCACATACTGACTGAATAATACTGCCACATTATAATCACAGATCACCACACCATGGCCACATATCAACACCACACAGTAACTGAATAATACCATGACAGAATGACCACATAGTGATTGGATAATAACACAACATATCACCACTACATAGTGACTGAATAATACCACCACACAATGTCCATATATATACAGACATTGTGCTGACAATTCCCCAGTTATGTACTCGCTGTCATGATAATGGTAATAGTTAGGACTCACGAGTCACTGTGTGAACTGTGCAGAGCTGCAGTCATCATTTTCAGACAGCAGTACACAACCCCCAGCACTGGACTGCTGTCCTCTGCTCCCATTACTAAGTTCTGCCAGCAGGGTACAAATAAAAAAGATTGTCCCGAAGAACCCATTTAAGTTATAACTTTGTAAGTATGTGATCCAGTTAACTACACAGGAATGTGACAACCTGTCATCTGTGAGCTGGGTGTTGCCAGCTGCCTGTTGCATGGTGTCTGTTTTCCTCACTGCTTTTGCCTTAAAAGTCATGAATATATGTCATATAACTTTGCCTATGTACTGTTACACTTTTATAAAGACTCAATCTGGTAATATATATATATATATATATATATATATATATATATATATATATATATATATATATACATGGGGTGTCTCGCTACAGCCTTTGGCAGTCATTTATGCTAGTTGCCAAGCAGAGCTTGTGAAATGGAGGGGCATGTTTCGCCCTACAGCATGGAATATCTTCTTCAGATACCCCACAGTGGATTCATTCTGTGTGAGCCGGGGGAAAGGAGAGGTTCTCAGCTGTCATCGGAATCATTGGAAGTGAAAAGCTAAGTGTAACTCTATAGTGTATATGTAAATTTCTTGCTCTCTCTACATACTTTGTAACCAGAATGGGCATTTGACATTCAGGACTCTGGGAAAGATGGGTGTTTTTTTCTCTCTCACACACAGTGATATATCCTGCAGATTTTTATATCTCTGACCTCTACAGACCTGCAGAACCAAACTATTTGCGTTGTCTGTTTGTGTTTACATGAGACTGCACATCTGTGTCACAAAATTGTTTTATGTGGGACTGCACATGATCTCTCTCTCTCTGCTGCAGGACCACTGATTGCAGTCAGTGAATGAAAACTCTCTCCCTCTCTCTCTCTCTCTCTCTCTCTCTCTCTCCTTCTCTCTCCCTCTCTCATAGTGAGACAACCCCCTAAGGGGCTGTATGTGAGGCTGTGCTTGCCAATAGCAGGTTTCCATATGGGTAAATCCTCCTGTGCTCTGTTTTCTGCAGAGGGAAGGGGCTGCATGTAAAGGTGCACTTGTCAATAGCAGGTTGTCACATGGGTAAATATCCTCCTGTGCTCTGTGGAATGCAGGGGAGAAAGCTGTACGGTATGTGAAGCTGCACTTGCCGTTCTGTTCTTCCGTGTATTCCAGAAGCAGCTTGTTATAGGCTACCATACATATATATTCTGGATCCTGGCTGGTGGAGGCTCTGGGGTCAGAGATGGGATCTCTCCTGGTGTTTCTGGGGTCAGAGATGGGGTCTCTCCTGGAGCTCTGGGGTCAGGGGATGGGGTCTCTCCTGGAGCTCTGGGGTCAGAGATGGGGTCTCTCCTGGAGCTTTGGGGTCAGAGATGGGGTCTCTCCTGGAGCTCTGGGGTCAGAGATGGGATCTCTCCTGGAGCAGATTGGTTCTTGCCTTGTGGGCTTCAGGGCATTCACCAGTGGGGAGGCCGGGCTTGAACTCCTTGTCTCCCTCCCTTCACCCACATTTTTCCCCCCCCTTTGGGTTTTGAATTTGATTGACACGTTTTTTTTTTTTCAACCGTACTAACTATGTAACTATGTAACTATACTGTGTACTGTTGTGCATTGTAAACCCCCATTAGGGAACATATATATCTAAATCTAATTTGTCCTGTAACTTTTGGTGGTTTGGAAATGTGTTCATGGTGAGTTATTATATTAGCAAAACTGATATCCATGAGTCACTGTGCAGTGTGAAATATGCAGAGAAACTCTGTACAGAATGTGTTATCATTTTGGGCTGTCACCTAGAACCATGTGAATTGGATATAAAGTAAGATATTTTTGCTAAGTCTTTTTATGAGGTGTTATTATGTTTCTGTTCTGTATCACTTCTGTTTCTTTTAGCTTTTTGGTTGAATTGTCTATAAAGATCAGAATAGAGGACACCCAGTCGGAGATTTGTTTATATGTTAAATGCCCTGTCCTAAATGTGTAAATTGCATCTATTACTTTATACATATACTATTGCTAGGAGATAGGAACCATATTAGTTATCACAGTCTTTAGGAGTTGGGTAACAAAGTTAGTCACTTCTAACTTATCAGTTTGGCTGTTATTATAGAGAACTAATTTCACTGTATTGCCTTGTGAACGCCATTTTCAGCTTACTCTCTGTACTGCTCTTAGTTAGCATTTTCCTCTCCATAGACAGCAATAGTTAGGGAGTTTGGTATTGCTGGCTGAATCATTCCCACACACAGGAGCTGTTATTTGGTGACATTTGAATGCTCACACAACGCCTAACTCTCATATAAATGGATACATATTATACATAAGGCTTGTAAATGCTAAATCATACTCAGTGAACAAAAGCTCAGTTTTTGCAGTTTTGAGGGTTCAGTAATTGTATAACACACCGTCTCCAAACCTCTTATGCGTTAAAGGGACTTTTGGGCCCCCTCAGGATGCAGGGCCCCATAGCAGCTGCTACCATTGAACCTTCTATAGCTATGCCCCTGCTTTCAAACTGTCCTGATCTTTTCAGTTAGCCATTGAAAGGTATGAAGTATTTTAGCCTCTGATTTTTTCTCTGTGACTCTTAGAGCCAAATTTTCTTCACTACGTTGTTCCCCGTATCCAGTTACTTTTATGGATGGTTATTGCAGCTTCTCCTCACCTGTATAGGTATAAATATTAACCAGAACATCTTCTCCCATTGACTTCAATGGGGTTCGAGTTCTAGTTCGAATAGAACCTTGAACCAAACTCATAAAAGTTCGTGGATATAATTGAACTAGAACTTTTAACTGCTCGCTCATCTCTAATAGCCAGTGTCGGACTGGCCCACTGGAGGATCTAACTACTACCTGGGGGCAATCTATCTATCTGGGGGCAGTCTATCTACCTATCTGGACAAATCTAACTACTACCTAGGGGGCAATCTACCTACTACCTCGTGGCAATCTGTTTACCTACCAGGGGCAATCAGCCTACCTACAACATGTTGGCAATCTACCTACTTAAGGGTAATCTACCTATCTACCATGGGCCTACCTACAACCAAGCTGCCTATCTGGGGCCTACTCATTGGCTAATGACCTACCTAGGGGCCTACCTACCTATGGTAAAACTGCTGCCTACCTACCTATGATCAATATACCTATCTACAAATGGCCTGCCTACCTACCTGGGGCTAATGTACTACCTAATATCTGAGCCCTAACTGCTGCCCATTTATCTGGGACCTAACTGTTGCCTAGCTACCTGGGGCCTATCTACCTAGGGTCTACCAACATAACTACCTTGGGCCTACTCACCAACCTGCTTGGGGCCTACCTATCTACCTAGGAACTACCTACCTACCTGGGCTTTGTCCATTTACATATCTAGCTATGGCTTGCTTGCCTACCCACTTACCTGAAGCCCCTAATTTAGGGGACTACCTATAGAAAAAGGGAGTCTACCTATCTATAGGGGCATACTTACTATTCATTCTGTCCTAGGCATTACAGATGGCCATCAGTCATTTCCTGATTAGTGTTTCTGCATTTTACAGTTTTCCCCGCTGGACTGTGTCAGACAAGTGTTGGATCCATTTCTTTAATAAAATGGTCAACAAGGGATTTTGTCGGGAGTGTTTATTTGAATAAAGTTTTTTTGTGTTTCGGTGTATTTTTTACCACTATTTTTCCAGTGGTTGTAAAATAGGCTCTGACATACATATCTCTATTACAAGCGCTGGGGCTTGGTGTCGACAGGCTGTTTTTTTTGTCACCACAAGGCTGACACCAAGCCCCAGCGCTAGTAATAGAGAGACGTCTGTCAAGCGTCTCTATTCCTAACAATGGAAATAAACTGTAAAAACACACACAACACAAAATACACTTTATTTACATAAACTCTCCCTGACACCGGGCTCCGTGACCCTTGTATTAAAGAAATGGATCGCACGCTGGTTCAATAAATCCATGAAGTCCAACAAGGAAATCAGTAAAAAAAAAAAAAAAACAAACACTACTAAAAGCAGCACTGAACTCCATCACCTGCATCCTCTGAAGATCATGTATCATGGTTATCTTCTGGGTGCAGGGGAAGGAATTCTGAGGGGTACAGGCCACAGTCATAGCACAATCTCCAAGGGGTTAGGCCTTTGCTCCTCGTCAGAGACTGTTCCTCTAAGCTGCAGCCTGAACCCGCTCTCCCACTGCTGGGAAGTTTGTTCAGAGTTGGGGAAAGGTAAAGAGGTGCTGGAAAAGTGAGGATTATGAGATATTTGTGTCCAAATATGCAGGAACAAATGTTGGCTGGGAGAAGTCATCATGAAGGAGTGGACCGGATAGAGAAGAAAAGGGAATGTGAACAACTCAGAGAAATGTCATCTGTGAGTCTCAAGGTATAACTGAACTGTAATCACTTATATGTGTACAAAGTGTAATGGTTTATATTCAGTTATGGTGTGGCGGTATTATTCAATCTCTATATAGTGGTGATATATGGTCATTGTATGGGGGTATTATTCAGTCAATATGTGGAAGTGATATGTGGTCATGGTGTGGTGGCATTATTGGGTCACTATGTGGAGGTGATATGTGGTCATAGTGTGGTGGTATTATTCAAGCACTATGTGGTGGTGATATGTGGCCATGGTTTGTTGTATTATTCTGTCACTGTGGTGGTGATATGTTTTCATGGTGGTATTATTTGGTCACTATGTGTGGTGATATGTGATCATGGTGTTGTGTATTGTTCAGTCACTATGTGGTGGTGATATGTGATCATGGTGTGATGGTATTGTTCAGTCACTATGTGGTGGTGATATGTGGTCATGGTGTTGTAGTATTATTTAGTAAATATGTAGTGTTGATATGTGGTCATGGTGTGGAGGTATTATTCAGTCACTATGCGGTGGTGATATGTGGTCATGGGGAGGAGGTATTTTTCAGTTACTGTGTGGTGGTGAGATGTGGTCATGGTGTGGTGGTATTTGGTCTTTCTGCAATTAATGGTATTATTGGCTTTGGGATTTTGTTTTTGTAAAGTAATTTGGTACTTTCTGTTACAGCTTTTGATATATTTTTATTCATATAATATGTATCATTCGGGGTCCAGGAGGGGGCATCTATCTTTAGACCTTTTATGTTCACCACCGGTGTCCTGCTGCAATTAGGTGAGGGAGACTCAGAAGCCCCAGCGCTCCATTTAGATTACAGATTAGAGTGATGATGTCATCACATCGGTCTGTATAAGTTGCAGCGAGACTGGGCAGGGCCACTGTACAGGTGGCAAAGTGGGCCCCTAATATCAACTCATCTGGTGGGCCCTAGACCCCACAGTATGACATTGCCTATTGGAGTTGTATTCATTGATCTGATGCCCCCATTATGTTTATCTGTACAATATCTGGATGGTCCATGAAGCTGAAATTACTTTTCACGTTTAGACAGTGTGTTCATCCTTTTATGTAGTTTTTGTGTAGTGCGGCCCACATACTGAAGTTTGCAAGGATATTCTATTAGATAGATCACATAATTGCTTTTATAGCCAAAGATTATTTTAATTAAAT
>JAODAL010076599.1:0-13570 GCA_025379985.1 Phyllomedusa bahiana | reverse complement strand
TTTTCCTGTAGGCTGCCAAAACTGGTTGCTATAGCTAACAGAACCTTGTTTTTGGTCACCCCTCCTGATAGGCTGCTACCCGTTGGTCCCCGCTATAGCTGCAGACTGGTGTCCTCAGAAAGCTCGTCACTGCAGAATCAGTGGTTTTGCATACATATTTTAGAGCGTGTTTTTGATCTTGTTTTCGGAACCCCCCTAAACGGGCCCCAAACCCCGCAAATTTCTAACATGTGCAGTGTGTTTTTTTAAACTTGCTGATCCAACATGGTCGTGTGAACTTACCCTTAGGCAATTTCCCCCCACGGCTTATTCAGGGTTTGTAAAATTGCGGATGGATTTTCGCCCACAATTATGCCCGTTGTGCTGGGGGCAGTAACGGCGCGGAATTACGGGCTGAAATCCG
Organism: Phyllomedusa bahiana; assembly: GCA_025379985.1. NCBI lineage: Eukaryota > Metazoa > Chordata > Amphibia > Anura > Hylidae > Phyllomedusa > Phyllomedusa bahiana. Next base: position 13,167 of record JAODAL010076599.1, on the reverse strand, counting down.
CCCCAAAAAAAAAAATAAGTTCTGGTGAACATAGCCTTATGGTCAGGTAAACCATAGAAACCTGTGTGAAACTCGGGGGCAATAAATCTCTTTATTCCTGACCCTACAGTAAAAATTAAAAGAAGCACAAAGCTAATCTTTGTAGGGGAAAAAAAAACATTTTCCCTTTAAAAAAAAAAAATCTTCAAAAGTCCAAGAATCTAAAAATATTTGACCCCATTTTAGTTTTGCCCACCTACAACCCTGCGGCCCTTTTAACTTGTTTCCCCCATTTTGATGTTCCCCGAGTTGAAGGGAAAAACAAAAAAAGGGTCAAAATCATTTAATCTTTTTTTTTTCTAAAACTGCATCTTTAAAAAACAAAAAATATTAGCCTCCAAGTCTGAGCTTCGTTTCCTCAGCGCCCCTGCTGTTTTAGAAATTAACATTCGTGGTAATTAAAATTAACAAAAAATTTTTAAACAATAAACAAGAATAATGGGAAATAGAGGCACCCGCCCCAAAACCATCCTAATAACTCAAAACCCTATGCAAATTTCAATGTGGACCATTTTAAACCCATGGTCGCCCGGCTGGTTGCTGGGGAGCCTTTTGCGCTTTTTTTTCCCATTCTGCTCATGCCCCCGGCTGCTTTTTTGATACACGGGGGTTAAAGAATATCCGAGCCGCACTATATTCTGTAATCCTTTTTTTAAAAGGATAGGTGTTTTAAAAAAATGCGCCAGGCACCTCGGGCAGAAAAGCCCGCGTTGTTGTAACTGGCCACACGCTAACCCGAGGGAATCCGCCCGCATCATTTGGAAAAATTTTTAAAACCCACTTTATGGATCTCCTGGCCATCTCGGTTTCTGGTTCAGTTCTACGTCTTCTGCTTGCTGCTACGCTTTCCATTTAAAGGAGCATATTCTCTTCAAGGTTCCTTGGGATCCTTTCAGAAAAGTTTGAACCCATGTGACGAAATCTTGGCAGGGGGCTACAGCAGAACAAACTTTCCTAAATGAGCGTATAAAGTAATTGGGCAGGAGGGGGAAAAAATTGGCTTCAAAACGGGGATTTGTTCCACACTAAGTTTAAGAAAAAACAAGGGGGCCAAAACCCATACATCATTATTTAGGGGTGACAGACTATTTTCTGAGTAAGGGGGCCAGAGTCCCTGTCTATTTCGGAAATTCCTCTTTATACTGAGTGGAAGAAAGGGGTACTAGCTTCCAAAAGTAACATCTCTTTACTTTGGAGGTCCCCTGGCCCCCTATCCTTGGCCATTATTTTGCTCATTTTGATATGAACTGGAATTGCTCTGTGTATTGGGACATAGTTTCATCCTGTGGTGGCGCTTGGCAGGGAAAAGCTGAACCCACTTTTTCTTACAGCTGGATCTTATGGGAGGTCCCAATCAACTGGAGGGCCCCCACTCTTGTGGTGAGCCTTTTTCCTTTTCTCCAAAGGAGGGAGTTGCACTATTCTAGTGGGGGATTAGATCCAAAAGGGGCTCAGAAAAAAACCCTCCTCGTAGATTTTAAAAAGGGGTTGGGTTTCTCGCTACCAATGACATTAAACTTTTAAACATGTATGGGGAGGAAACACCAAATGAAGACGTTTTCTTAAAAACTTATTTTATTTGCGTTATTTTTTTTTTTTTTTTTGTTTTGTTTTTAATATCAACCATCACCTGTGCTTCCTCTTGGTTTTATCCCAAGTGGGGGGTGGGGGTCTGGGACCTTGTTTACTCTTTTTTCTTTCCTGGCTGTTTTGTTTGTATACTGATAGCTAGGAAGTGGGAAAAGGTTTTCATCAAACAGCACGAGGGGAAAACTTTTCAGGTGGCTGGGGGGGACAGTTAGAGGTTGTTTGTTAATTCTGATCTATTCAGGGGACAAAATTAAGGGACCGTAATTACTTGCTGTTTTTACTTTAAAAAAACTCAGAAGCTTCCTCTGGAGGTTTTCATGATGGGCAGGATTATTTATCTAAATTAGCATGAAAGTCCTGCATTTACAAGGAGCCCCCCACTTTCATTTGACTAACAATTTTTTAACAGGGGGGGGGAGGGACAAGCTTTGGGGACCCAGGAAAGTGGTGACAGAGGCAAATGGACAGGCATTATGAATTTCCCCATTTCATGCATAATATGAACAACCTTTGAGTATTTGAGCCCATCCCCACTTTAAGGGGTTATGGGAGCGAAGTTCAACTTTCCGGAGGGGGTCCTCGGCTTCTGTCTATGTGGTGGCTGCTAGGACCACAGGCCCAGGGGACCAAATTGGTTTGTACGGTGCTTCTCCTTGGACCCGGGGTCCATTTATTTCACATTTGGGATTTGATAGTGTTCCAACACCATGGCGGTGTCTAAATGGGAACTAGTCTCAAGGTGGGCGGCAGGGGTTCCCCAGTTTTTGCCCCATGGTTAGCTGGAGGGTGACCTAAAGAGGTGGGCACGATGGTGTTCATACATGAATTGGGAATCCACTTGTGGATTTTTATCTGTTGTAACTTAAACTAATGCTCCAAGCAGTTTTTGTGTTAGTCTGGAGAAAAAATAATAAAGTTTTTTCACCCTGTAAATAGGGAAAAAAAACTAATTTTCCATGAGTGGGATGGTGTAAAAAATAAAAAAATTACAAATAATTAAAAAAAATAAAATAGTTATATTTTTGGCGTTACGGCGGTTTACAATCTCCTTTTGTTAAATATATGGATATTTTAAAAACGGGTTACGAAACAAAAACATTAAATACAAATGTTTGTACATATTTTGGGTAATATCGGTAAAATATTTGCAGAATTACAGGGTTCTGTCGTGTCATTGGTAACTACCTTTCAAAAACAGGGGGGGGGGGGGGGGGGGGGGGACCTTCTTAATATCTATATGAGAGAAGGGAGAAATTTATGTATATATTCAACCATTTGTGTGTTTAATAGTATATATATAATATTATTTTTATATATATTTTATATATTTATAATATTTATATATTATTATATATTTATTTATTTATTATATATATTATATATTAAAAAAAAATGTTCTAATACTCTGGTCCCTTATTATCTCGGTTTTATTGGTGGTCTGGTTTAAAGTATTATTTTTTTGGGGTAGGGCTTGGGGCTTTCCTATTTGGCTTGAAACATGATGAGGAGACTTTTATAGGGAAACTTTTATCTGAAACTTACCATGTTATTTGTTTTCTGAAGTGTATGGTTTTCTCGGATTATTTTCTTATGATTTGTAATTGGTCGTTTTTGTTTCGGGTTGGGGGCATTCCAGTGGGCTGGGCTTACACTATAGAAAAAAGGTGATGGCCCTCCTTCAACTACCATACCCCATTGCTTTAACGTAGCATGGTTGGAAAGAAGGGAACATAGAAAATAATGTGTAAACCCCCAACTGTGTAAAAAATGGCATATAAAAATCCAAGTTAAAAAGGAGTTTTGCCAGGCAACTTTAAAGAGAAACCTGGGGTCAAAACATAGGTTATGGTCTCCCCCCTTGCATGAGGGAAACCGGAACAAAAGCTGTACGCTTGGGCAGGAAACCTTTGCTGTTTCCAGCGCTGTTGTCCCTTATTTCTGTTTAAAGATTTGTCTGGTCTGGGTATTTTGTCGTCACTTTTATTGCTCAATTCTTGCACGTTTTTTCAGCCAGATAAAAAGTAAATTTGAAAAGAAGTTCCTTAAAAAGGGGGAGTCAGCTTTTTTTTTCAAAATTAAAACACTGCCCACACCTGAGGGCTAGAGGGGGGGCCCACGCCTCCCACCTCAAAACTGATTAAAAAAACCTAATTTTTACTCTTGAAATAGGTAGAAAAACCCAATTTGTTGAATAACTCATTGGGCGTGGGCTTTCAAGCCTCTGTGGTGGAGGGCTTAACCCCCCACCTTGCTCATGAAATTAAACGATTCTGGAGGGGGTTAAAAATGCCTCTTAAAAACTCAGCATTCTTAACAGAAATTAAGGGAAGGGACACAGCGCTGGAAAAGGGAAAAAATACAAGACCCCAGGGGTCTTTGGGGACACTAGCTTGTGCTTGCTCCTTTCAGCAAGGGGGGGCCCATTAAAAAACCTATTTGTGTGACAAAGTGGTATCCCTTTCAAATCGGAACATCGCAAAAAAAAAACCAAAATGGGCCGGCGGGGTTTATAATGGCAAAAATAGTGGTAATAAAAAAGTAAAATGGTCCATGCCAGGGAGAAGGGTTTAAAGAAGGAGCGAAGATGCTTCCAGGGTATTTTATCGCCTGGCCAAGTGTGCTTTTGCTGTGAGGGGAGTTATTGGAAATATCACTTCCCGGCCTGCTGGTCTAAGTTTTAAAGGATGATAATATATGGGTCCAGCTATGGGGTTTTTGTTTGAACCAACAAACCACCCAAAAGGTCGATTGGGCTTTTAAGGGGGGAGTTTTTTTCTTAACATTTACCTTTAAAAAAAAATGTCCGCCGGGGTGGGTCCCTGGACATGGAAGACTTGCTCCAAAAACTATACTCCAAATAAGGGGTTTTCCCCTTAATCGTGGACCCACTTCTGCCCACTGGGGGTTGGGTGATTTTAAATGGCACCTGAGATTGGTGGTGAATTCCAAAACCTTGGCTGGACCCCTGTGTGATTCCAAAGAGGGAATATGGGGGATCACAGTGGACCCTATTTTTCCCAGGTTGGAGCCAGCGACTTGAGTTTGGGCCATTGCCAAAAGGCTCTACTCAGGTCTATGGGGGTGGGGGGGGGTGGGACTTGGTGATTATAGCACTCAGGTTGCTTTTTGAGGTTTGGAACATTGGCTTGACTTTTCTGCTCCATTCTATAAAAACAGGGGGACTGGGGTGGAAACCCCCATTTTCATTTCAATGGTCCCCCCACAAGGTCAGGAAGCTTATTCACCCCATTTGGTGATTGGCTTTATATTTTGTGAGCAGAACCCCTATTATTAACCTTTTTACTTGTGTGCAGGTTCCTTTACCTTCTGTCACTTAAACTCTTGAAAGCCCAAAAGGCCTGTTTTATTCCTTCAAAAACCATGAGCTGCATTTCCTAATATGGTTTGTGGTTTTTAGAGCTATTTTACAGTAGTTCACCTCAACCACCTTTTAATTGGTAGGCTGGGGTGGGCATTTGTTTATTATTTGATGATAGGATTTTTTTTATTTTGCTTTCTGATGTGTTTGCTTACTTTTTTTCCAGTGTAAATTCTATTAAAATGTTTTATCATTTGTATGGGGTTGTGGGGTACATTGCAAATTTAATTTATATACTGGTATTTACCAATCCTGGGAAGGGTTGGGGGGAGGGGAGGGGGGGGCGGGTCACTATTGTTTATTCTTACATTGGGGGACCAACTTTTTGTTGGCATCCTGGGTTTTGGTTTGTGTAACCGATGTAGTATGTGGACCTGGCAACGCTTTACTTGAGGGCCTCTTTCTCAGAACCTGTTTTCACGGTTTTGGCTTCAGTCGATTGGGCCTTTGTTTTTTACTTTTCTCCTGTTTTACCTTAGCTCTTAGCCTTTCTTTGTCTTGTGCTCGCTTCCTGGTTTTTTCACTCTTCAAGGAAGTTTATTATAGGCTGGAAATATTTAACCCGTTCTTCAAACATGTTGTTACGCGCCTGTGGTAGGAGGACCAAACCTCGATCATTTACTTTTGCAAATCACGCTGAGGCACAAGTTCACCTGAAAGTGAATAACCAACTTTTTTCCACTGAAAAGATTCCCGGGCGTGTCCTGTTTTTTATTTGTTTCAATTATAATCGCGCGGATTTCTCATTTCCTAAAGTGGGTTCAGCTACATGTTTCCGCCGGTCCATTATTACTCCACCAAGGTATGGCTGCTGGGGGGACAAAGTTTTTCCAGTGGGCTACTCTTTTATACATCAAGTTACTGGCTACACAAAATATGGATCTGAGAATATGTTTTTGGGCTTCTTGTAATGGCCCCCAAAAACAAACCAACTGCTTTGGTATTATATCTTCTTTTGTCATGGGGGACATAACACTCTATAAGAAATTTTTGGGACCCCCACTTTGTGTTATGTAGGTGGCTTCAGGTGGTTTTACAGGCCTTGGGTAATAACAGTTGGTACATTTTTGGTGCCGCCCTCCAAAAAATAACACTTTCAAAACACACCAGTTGGCCCATCACATGTATGTAAATGGAAACCCACTGGCAAAAAACAAAAGTGAGTTATTACCATACCCCTTAAGTGGTAAAAAATGGGGGACCAAATTGTTTCGGCCCCAATTTGCTATTCCCTTCCCACGGGTTGTCATTTTCACTTGTTTATAGCGTTACGAAGGTTTTCAGGGTGTTAATGGGGGAGACAGATGGTCTAAAAATTTTTGTTCTTTTGTCGCTCTCGCACTCGCTTTTCCATTAGTGGTCAACTGGCAATGCTCAAATTGGGCGCCTGATGGTGGGGCTTCAAAGTAAAGGAAACCTCTCTTGTGGGATTCTTCAACAAAAAAAGTTATTGTTGCTTCTACATAAAATAAGGGGTGGCTGTGGCTATAACGAAGGTTGGGGACAAAAACAAACCCTGAAACAACTGAGCCTTGTTTTGCAGCGACAGGGGTGGGCCAAGGGCTAATTACACAACTTGGGTTTAGTCTCTCAGACTAGGGCTTCGGGGGACTCTCAACTTGGTTGACCAAAGAAATTCCAATTTGATTCGATGCCTTCCCCCACTCATCGGTTCCAGAAGGGATTGTTCTTTTCAAAAATAGGGGGACGTATTTGGAGTTGGCTGCCAGCCCATTGCTTTGCAAGGAGGTTTACCAGGGTTTAGGGGGTCAGGCTATGTTCAGTGGCTTAAGGGACCATACCCGGGAAACCACCATTTTTGGCAATCAACAAATTGGTCTGCATGGGGGCTGTTATCCCAACCATGGGACAGCCCTTTTCTAAAAGATTTTTCGTATAGCACAAGGAAAAAGTTTCTGTGCAAAAAAACCGTTTGCTGAGGTGACAAAAGCACCCACACCACTAAGGAAAGGGGGGGACCATGGATTATTGGGAACCCAGTTTTTGTTTCTGTGCTCAGAATAGGAGGGGGACACCAAGATAAACCTGATTTTGGTTTCGATGATGTTCTTTCAAGTGTGGTGTTGGCGGGCAACCCAGATGGAGGATGTTACAAAGGGGACAAGGTGATGTCTTGGCCTTACCAGTCCCCAAGTTATTTTAAAACTGGTGGGGGAATAGTCCTGGTTTCGGGGGGCTTGGCATTGAGTTTTGATGCTGGGGGGCTTGTGGGGGAGCTTAGGTGTGCCAGGTTTCCATTTGAGGAATACCATGGAATTATTGCGCCATCATTGCTTTGTGGCTTCAGATATTGTCACCAATTTATTACATGATGGCCCTCCCTTCAGGAAAGGTGGTTCAAACAGGGGGCCAGTTTATTCTCTAACAGAAACGACCCCAAAAAACCACACCCCTCAAGTTGGCCACTGCCCCTTGATCATATGAAGAAAATTGGAGGGGTGGAAGATTGCTAGGTACTGAGGCCAAGCTTGGTCTCAGGAACTTAAACCCTATTGAGACAATCTTCTGTGGAGGGCAAATCCTCCACCACAATGGAAAGGTTAGACAGGCAAAGGCCCCACATGGTCTCTAATCCATTCACACCAAGCTCTGTAGGGGGATGGTCTCATGGAGGGAGTAGGGAAGGGATGGGATTCCCAGGTGGCTGCAAAAGAACCTTGTGAAAGTTCCTAGTGGACCTCCTCATCGGGCCCATGAGAAGTTTTAAGGGGGAGGCAGTTGCATGGGGGATTATGAATCTTGGTGGGGGGACCGCCACACCAATTATTAATTATTGTGGGAACCCTACACCCTCAAGGGCAACTATTTTGTCCATTTTTTCCAACTTACACATTGATGGGCTGTCGTGGTTGGAGTTATTTTGTGGGGGCCACATCAAATATAACAACTGTTTACACGTGAAATAGCTTGGTATCACTGTTGGGGGGGGAACTACTTTTTGGTTCCATTGGATTCCATAACAAGTGGTTCCTATCCGGCAGTGGTTTGTACCTTGAAAATATGTATTTACATAATTTACAAAGGAATGTTTGAGGGGTTATAAAAAAACACTTCTTGTAAGATACAGTATATTCTGGGTGGTATGTCGGGTTGAGTTTTTTCCTGTGGTAATTATTTACAATCAGCAAAATCCCAAAAACATGTGAGCTTACTTTGAAAGGTCACAGGGCAAAAAGGCTGGACGATACTCAGGACGTTCTGCAGTATAGAGAATCTATACGTTAGCACTTTCCCCAAAGAATTCCCCATAATTGGCAAATTTTTATGTGGAAGAGATTTGCTGTTGCAAGGGGATGTTTTGGCCGCTATAACAGGATTTTAGGGAGGCGGGATTTAAGCAAATGGAATATAGAAATTACAAATCAGGGCTTTTCTGTTGTATTTTTCAAGTTTTCCAACTTTTTATTTGACTATGGGTAAATAACATACCCCACCATCAACTTTCCGCCACCGCCAAATTTGCCAAGTTAAAAATTTACATTGCAAGGATATTTGCCACAAAAGTTTTTGGAATTTCCTTGTTATATGGAGGAAAATACTATGGCAACCAAAACGCACTGGGCGAATACAATTTTCCATGCAGGAAATTCTTTTTTCACACGTGGAGTGGAGGAGGTTATTTTGAGATTCTCCTCTACATTGCGGGGCAAAACTAAACAAATGCTGTTGGTTTTTGCCCACACAAACAACAATCCCGTTATGTGTGAAGTTCCCCACAAATAATGGAAAAGGGTTTCCAGATTGGCTTCCCAGTAAAAGAGTATAAAAACTAACACAACTGAATGATATTTTTACTTTTTTTTTTGGGTTGTTTTGTTTACCTGATGTTGCATGAAAAATTAGTATTATTTTCTATCCTAATTTCCTTATCCCCTTGCTTGTTTTCCTAGGGGGGGGGAATTATGGCCAAACCACCATGGCTGAGCCCACTCGGGGAAAAAATGTTCATTCCTTTTCAGGGCTCCTCCACTGGGGTTATAGTTGATTAAAAAAAATAAAAAGATGTCTGCGTTTACCTTGTTGGGCGCCATTAGCAAAAATAAAAACAAAAAAATAAAGTGGCCCAACCTTGGCCAAAAAACATAACAGCATTTTCCTTTACTAATTAAATAGGCCGTCGCTTCTAGTTTAATTTTTTGCTTCGGGGCATTGTAATGTAAAAGGAAATTAAGCGAGCTGGGAATTCTGAAACAAATTATTCTGAATAAACGACTTTTTCAACAAGTCGGACATTCTGCCTTGCTCTGTAGCAAGTTTTCACGTAAACTTAAATTCGAGACTGCCTAATTTCTGCACTACGTAAAACCTCCGGCCTTAGCTGCTGCTGGGAAATGTATTTTGTAATCAGCGGATTTCTCCATGGAAATGGAAAATTTGTTGTTGGTTTTCTGAAGAAGAGATAAGGAGGCGGGCAGGAAGGGACGGACGTTTTTACTTGGTTTCCAGATACGGAGGGGGGCGAGCTCGAAAACTTCTTTGATTATTAACAGCGGGGATTCATCCAGAAAAAAAACCAATTTTGCACCAACGGACAAACATGGCTGACGTGAAAAAACGTAGTCGTATGGCCAAATGGCCCAATGGATCAAAGGAAGCTGGGAAAAAATTTTTTATGGGCATTAAGTGAAACAGTCAGAAATTCTTTTTACCGTTCTAAGGGAAGCAAGAAAAAATAAATAGCTAATCGTTTAGAAAGTGATCCTGGATTGGACTTGGGTCCATGGCCATATACTCCAAAAATAGGAGGTTTTGAGTGTTCTCTGTTATAGCTACCAAAAAGTGTTCCCAAGGAAGGAAAGGGGGCCAGTGAGCGGGGGCTCATCGGTGATTTGGCAGTATGATGAGCTGAGGGCTAGCCCAACCTTGATCCAGGGTCTAGTGAAAAAAACCTTACTGTTAGGTAACAGGATGGTTAAGTTTAAAAATGCCTGGCTTTGATGGGGGAGAGGGGTTTGATGACCAGGAGGCTGTGGTGGAGTCGATAAGCCAGGGCAATCCGACGACTCCAGTTTTCACCAATCTAAAAACGCCACCAAAAAACCATTGGACACAAGGGACTCCATGACGCTAAATTCCCTGGTTCTGAGGAATGAAGGCAGCCATTCCACCCAGGGCCTTTTTCCTTGGTCGTAGCGGGGAGCTTCACTACGGGGCACAACTTTAAAGGGGATTTGCCACCAGACCAAGTAATGACCCCCCTTCAGTATGAGAAAAAGATGTCAACCAATCACCGCTGAGTCATAAAGCTGCGTGGAGAGGGGGAGGGGGGGGGGGAGGGGAACCCAAAAGGGGAGCTCTCAAAAACTTAAGGAAAACTAATAAAAAAGTACAACAGTGGTTTTCAATGCAGCAAGACACACCCTATAACGGCACTGCCGGGGAAAAAAACCTTTCGTAAGCAGCTTATGTAAGAAAAACAAATCAAAAAAAGCTGTAGCTCTCAGATTTTTTCACTTTTTTTTAAACACAATATTTAGTTTGTGATTAAATCCCTTTTTTGGGGGTTTCCCCACGTCAACATTACATGGGGGGCCAAAAAACCCCTTTAAGTGCAGCACATTCCCTCTTCTAAAAGGGTTTGATCCTTAAAAATTTTCCAAAGTTTATTTTTTTTGGCTACGTTTCACAGGCTGATTGCCGGATATTTTCGGGGACGGGATTAGTCCGCAAATTAAAGCCGGCTGCCGTTGTAGCGGGGGGGCCCCAAGACTTTCTTATCCACGGCGTGTATCCGCCCCGGGGAAAAAGGCATGTCACTTTTTTCCCCGCTCGCCGATTTTCCGAGGGGGGGGAGACGGATTCCATGTTCTTGAGAACGTGGGGTTTCCTAATGACTGGGGACGATTTGCGCGATTTCGCGCATACGGGACCAAACCCCTCCCCCAAATAAAACCGGTGAACAGGCCTTTGGTATCCACTTTTTAAAAAGACTCCCACCCCCGCCCTGGTGACAATCCACAGGGCCCCTTGCTGTTTGCTGTGTGGAGGCTACTGAGCATAATGTATTCTGAGCCCTGTGCAAATAGGGGAATGCCCCCATGACCCTTGATCAGAACTTGAGCAATGGAAGAAGGGGCCTGGTCGATCCACCAGTTTTGTTTTCCATTATTGGACAGCCGGGTGTTTGTTTTAAAACCTACCTAAGGAAAGAGATGGAATGGGGAAAAGCATAGGGAAAAAATCAAGCTGGGGGGAGGCGTGCCAACTCGGGCAATTTTTCAGGGGGAAAGCTTGGGTCTGCTTTTGAAGACCATCTCCCTAAACATTATAAAAATCAAGTATAACCCCTTTTTTAGGGACGGGGTTTTTCCCCAAGGGCGCTGCATAAACATATCAATGATGGTTTAAAGGTGTGATACCCCCACCTCAGAAAAAAGGGGGGGGGGGGAAGCTTGCTGCTTTCGGGTCTCCCCCCTTTTTTCATTTGACGATCATGTAAGTTGGGGGCCCCCACCCAATCGGGGGACCGCAAAGGGAGTCCCTGTTTGGAAAAAGATGATGGCAAAAAAAAAAAAAAAAAAAAAAAAACCCAACTCTGGAAATGGGGGGGGAAAATTAGCTCTTTTTTTTTTTTTTTTTTTTTTTTTTTTTTTTAAATTTTAAAAAAAAGCCAACCCTTTTTTTTCGGGGGGGCCCGGGGAAATTTTTTTATCAAGGGGGGAACAACCCCTTTTAAAAAGAACTTTTCCCCTTTAAAGGATCGGGGTTTTGGGCTTGGCCTTTTCAGTTTCCCCAATTTTTCCTAATTTTGTTTGTGCTTCAAAAAAAAACCAAAACCCTGTTTCCCCTTTGGGAGGATTTCCAAGTCAAAATTTTTGGAAGGGAAAAACTGTGTCCTCTTGAGGGCCAAAACCCCAAAAAGACATTTTTAAAGGGGGGCCCCTTTAAAGGGTAAATAAAGGAAAAGGGAACCAAACAGCCTTTTTGGGGAAAATCAGGGGGGGGAACCCTTTCCAAATTTTGGGGGCCGGGAAAAGGCTTTTTCCCCCCCCCCTTGATGTATTTTTGGTCCTTAAAATGTTACGAGGCAGCTTCAGAAGATAATTTTCCCCCACCCAAAAAAAGGGGGGCCTTAACAGCTGCCTTTGGCAAGAAAAAATTTTGGACAGGGTTTTACTTTGGGGGTTTTGAAAAGGAAAATAGTAAAACCATGGCATATATTTCGCCTTCAGCTGCAGGGGAGTTAAAAAATCAACCAAAAAAAAAATTTTTTTGGGGGAAAAAAACAAAAAGAAAAAAAATTAAAACTAATAAAAATTAAAAAAAAAAATCACAAGAAAAAAAGGGGGAAAACCAAAATACAAATTTTTGAAGCAGAAAAAAAAATTTTAAAGTTTTTAAAAAACCCCTTGTATTTAAAAGAAAAATTAAAAATTTGGGGGCCCGGGTCAGGAAAGGGAGATAAAGGGGGCCGGGGGCCCCAAAAAAAAACTGGTTTTTTTTGGGTTTTTCCCCAATTTTTAAAAATTCCCAGAAAAAAAAAAATAAAATTTTTACATATTTTTACTTTTTTTGAAAAAAAAACAAATTTCCTTTAAAAGGGGTTTATACTTTTTGAAGAAAGTAAAAAAAAAAAAAAAAATAAAAAAGTTTGGGGTTTTTAAAGGGGTGGGGGGGGAAAAACCAATAGGGAATTTTTCTTTGTAACACCAAAAAGGGGTGGTTTTTTAAAACCCCTTCCCGGGGACATTTCCCGGGAAACCCCATTCGGAAATTTGTCGGGTGGGGGTTCCCCAAAATTTTGCCGTTTTAAAGAAAAGGCCCGGGGCGATTTTGGCTTTTTGCCCCCACAGGGGGGACCCGGAAAGGGAATCGCGGTTTGGAACGGGGGGTAAAATTTTACCACCTGGGATCGGGGCCGCATCCCCCAGGGGCCCGGGATTTGGGGGCTTGGGGGCCGGGGGGGGTTTAAAAAACCCCCCCAAAGGTTCCCCGGGGGGGGCTTTTTTGGTGCGCCCAATCCCCGGGTGGGGGGCCGGGCGGGGAGTGGGGCCCCTGCCCCCCGGAGGTTTTCCGGGGGGCGGGTAATTGGCGTTGAGGCCCTATTTGGGGTCCCCCTTACCACGGGGCCCGGTTTTGCTAAAATGGCAGTTTCCCGGGGGTTGCTGGGGGGGAGGGTCCCACGATGCCCCCCAAAT
>JAODAL010076598.1:0-13571 GCA_025379985.1 Phyllomedusa bahiana | reverse complement strand
GTTTATTAACATATAGGGAAGAGATCGATACACAGTTCGATTTTTGCAGATGACACTAAGCTATGCAGGGTAGTGCAATCTATGGAAGATGTCACAAATTTGCAAGCAAAACCTGACAAAACTGAGTGCTTGGGCATCCATTTTGGCAAATGGGGTTCATGTGGATAAATGTAAGGTTCTGCATCTGGGGAGAAATAATCTACAGGCATCATATTACTAGGGGGGGAAACACTTGAGACCGTTGTTGAAAAGATCTGGGCGTTCTTGTAGATCAAGACTACAGAACAGCATGCAATGTCAATCAGCTGCCTCTAGGGCAAGAGGATATTGGCGTGTATTAAAAGAGGCATGGACTCGTGGGACAAGGATGTAATTCCCGCTGTACAAAGCATTGGGCGTCCTCACTTAGAATATGCTGTTCAGTTTCTGGGCCCCAGTTTATAGAAGAGATATAATGGAGCTAGAAGAGTGCAAAGACGAGCAACCAAACTTATAAGGGGAATGGAGCATTAGTTATGAGGAGAGGTTAGTAAAATTTGAACTTATTTAGTCTTGAGAAAAGACGGCTTCAGGGGGACATGATTAATTTTTATAAATATATAAATGGTCCCTACAAAAGTATGGGGAAAAAATATTTCAAGTGAAGCCCCCCCAAAAGACAAGGGACATTCCCTTCGACTAAGAAAAAAGGATTCAATCTCCAGAGGAGAAGAGCGTTTTTCCCACTGTAAGAACTGTGAATCTGTGGAATAGCCTGCCTGAGTAGCTGGTGTCGGCAGGAACTGTAGAGAGTTTCAAGAAAGGCTTAGATACCTACCTGGAACTAAATAATATTAATGCGTATGTAGCTATGTAAAATTCTGGATCTGGCTGGTGGAGGCTCTGGGGTCAGAGATACGGTCTCCACTGGAGCAGATTAGTTCATGCGTTGTGGGTTCCAGGGCATTAACCAGTGGTGAGGCTGGGCTTAATGTCCTTGTCTCTCTCCCATCACCCACATTTTCCCCACCCTTGGTTGAACTTGATGGACACGTGTCTTCTTTCATCCGTACTAACTATGTAACTATGTAACTATGAGTGTACCCTCGAACCACACCACAAACAATTGTTCCTGTTGTATAGGGTATTAATAGGTAAATAATGGCCAGCCTATCCAAATCCATTGGTAAGTAAAATTATCAATTGTCCGGAAGACATACTTCCGGCAACACACTGTGTAGCACAGGGGCCTTTGCTCACACTCGTATGCATGTATTTTTGGGAATAGTTGAGTACACTTTTTCGTAAAGTACAAGTTGATTTCCTTGCTTGTGACTTCGCTGTATTCTGGTACATGGCTTACACTCAGAAAGAATGATGATGACTCAGGACGAAGCAGGGAGGAGGTTTGATGATGTCACCACTCCTCCATGAGGGCAGACACACCTACTGGGAGGAGAGACATGCCTAGTGGAAGGAGAGACCTGACCCTGGATTTGAATCTGTAAGCCAGAGAGAATGCACAAGATGCCTGTGAAGGCCTGTACTAGGAAAACCCCTTTAATGTGTTCACTGTGTACACACTTACTAGAGGCACCAAAACATCGAAACAGAGGAGTGCAGAATGCAACAGTATGTATGAACCTGTCGTATCTGTGTTCATAAATCTGGCGTTTGGTATACCTTGCAAAACACAGCATAGTATACCTTTCGCACATTCAAACGTAAAATGTCTGGTGCAGAAACTGCAAAGTTTGGTAGTACGACTGTTCAAACATCTACAGAATAGGGCGATAACAGTTTTTTTGGCTCAAAGCTAGTGTTGATCGGAACCTAAAAAATTCGAGTCGAACCTCAAACTTTGAGAAGTTCAGTTCTAAGTTCGAGTCGAGCTCAAACTTTGCACCCCATTAAAGTCAATGGAAGAAGATGTTTGGGAGAAGCCGAAATTACCATCCTTAACAGTAAACCGAAACTAGACACATTATATGCTGGGGACATCACGTTGAAATGCTCCTAAAAATGATACGCTGTGCGCCTCCAAAACACATAGCATATCATCGGTAGTGTATGTAATGCGCCTATCGAGGCGCATTATGCACGGAGGCGCATAACATATCCAGCAATGCTGCCACAGTCCTTTTGTCTTATAAAATCTTCTGTTACTCTCAATTGATTGATGCTAAAGTTGTGCTGAGTGTAATGTGCTGTAGGGAGTTCAACGATCTGCTTAGTGTTTATTTATATTGAAATATACAGAAGAATCAGTTCCGTAAAAATCTTGTGTGAAGAAAATATAATGTATCTACTGCAGCAATAACAATGGCAACACAGCATTGAGCATTGGATGTCGAGGCGCATTACATACACCACCAATGAAATGCTATGTGCCGCGATTTGCGCAATGCGCCATTTTAAGTGCATTTTTTTTTACAATACAAGGTATAGCTGATGCCAGATTTTTAAGAGGATTGTACTTTCAGGCGCACTTTACACTGATTTAATGCGCCTAAAAACTATTAAAATAGCATGTTGAACACGATGTAGAACACGAACATTTACTTGAACTGACAGTTAAATGTTCAATTCGGCTCGAGTTTTCCAAAATCGCGACGGTCAACTTGAACGTAACTTGACTCGACCGGTTCGATCAACACTACTAAAAGCATATCAGCAAACTGGCCACCCGAGGATTTTATAGACTCATCTGAGCCTTACTCAGAGATGTTACATCGCAATGCCTCTTGCACCATAACATCCATCGGCCATATGACAAGAGAGCCACAGTGACTCCCTCTCACTGATACCAACTCCTTTTACAAGATGACATCCAAGAAATCTGTTCATGATGCTAGCAACTTAGACAGGAATGGCAACACCCTTTCAACAATGATTTGTTAGCATCTACTCTACATGCCAGGGGGTACGTAGACATTGTAGGTACAGTTATAAAGTGATATAGATTCAAAGCATTACAGCATATCAGAATAAAGGACACAGCAACATACTGTTTACCAGTGCTTTATAACACAACATCTACTATATACAGTGTATGCCTTAGCGTGACCTGTGTCAGTGTGGAGCTGTAAAACTGCCACCATTTGACTACATGACACACTAAGGCATCTATATAGATGGGCCAAGAATGGGGGACTTAATACCTAATTGTTTATACTGTACTCATTGTGGACCTTTCTCTCCATTTTGAGGGAGAATGATGCTACACCACCCATTTGCCAGCGAAACAGAAAGCACCCCCTGCTACACTCAAAGTCAGCATCCCCATCAAAGTGCTTTACAGGTATGTACAGTGTAATGTGAATGGTAAAAAGTTTTTAACGGGAGAAGAAATCCCTCTCATCAAAACACATTGATCTATGTACTTAGCAGCATAGCGGAGAATGTTTCCTGCCATACTAACCTAAGCATGGATATTTATTTGACAGATATTGTAGTCTTTGTACTGGGACAAGATCTCTGGCCTTAAGTTGATGAATTTTCCATTATAGTCACCATTCTCTGGATGGGATCTACCAGTCACATTAAAACGTTGCAAAATTTTATGAGTTCTTCCAGATCACCCCTCCTTCAAGATTCTAGTATTCTTAATCTGTGTCTGTTTTATACTAAGACTTTTTGTAAGATCTCAGGGTAACTACTCATTGTTGCTTCTCCTAGATCTCTCTGCAGCATTTGACACTGTTGATCACCATCTCCTCCTCAGCATGCTCAGTGCCATCGGCATCCAGGACTCCGCTCTTTTTTTGGTTCTCATCCTACCTCTCTGACCGCTCCTTCAGTGTCTCATTTTCAGGTTCTACCTCCTCCTCTCTTCCTCTCACAGTTGGGGTTCCTCAGGGATCTGTTCTAGGTCCTCTCCTCTTCTCAATCTACACAGCACCAATTGGACAAACCATCAGCAGATTTGACTTCCAGTACATCTCTACGCTGATGAAACTCAACTATACACCTCTTTCCGTAACATCACTTCAGCTCTGCTACAAAACACCAGTGACTGTCTGTCCGCTGTCTCTGACATCATGTCCTCTCTCTATCTCAAACTAAACCTCAATAAAACTGAACTTCTAGTCATCCCACCTTCTACTAACCAACCCCCATCTCCTATTTCTGTTTCAGTGTGTGGCACCACCATAACTCCTAGGCAGCAGGCCCGCTGTCTTGGGGTTATACTAGATTCTGATCTGTCCTTCACTCCCTACATCCAATCCCTTGCCCGCTCCTGTCACCTGCACCTCAAGAACATCTCCAGAATCCGTCCTTTTCTCACTGTGGAAACCACCCAGACTCTTACTGTTGCTCTTATTCTTTCTCGTCTTGACTACTGTAACTCCCTGCTTATTGGTCTCCCTCTCTGTAAACTTTCCCCTCTCCAATCTATCCTGAATGCAGCAGCCAGGCTCGTCTTTCTCTCCAGCCGCTATACTGATGCCTCTACCCTGTGTCAGTCACTGCACTGGTTGCCTATTCAGTACAGGATACAACATAAACTCATCACTCTCACCCATAAAGCTCTCCATAGTGCTGCTCCTCCCTACATCTCCTCCCTCATCTCTGTCTACCACCCTACCCGCTCTCTGCGCTCTGCTGATGATCTGAAATTACACACCTCTCTCATCCGAACCTCCCATGCCCGTCTCCAAGATTTTGCACGTGCTGCTCCGGTTCTCTGGAACATGTTACCCCATGTGATCAGGCACACTCACAACCTTCATAGCTTCAAGAGCGCTCTGAGGCTTACCAAGATCCTTAATCATTAAGCCCCCTAATTTCTGTCATACTCATTCATCACTTCCTAGACTTGGGCATTCACAGGCACTTATATGTATATAGTTGTGCGGTGGCAGGTTCATCCACTTTTTGTGTACACTACCCCATATTTATGTAACATGGCTGGACCATTGTAAACTGAGCACTTCTCACCCTTTGTCTCACTCACACACCCTAATAGATTGTAAGCTCTTGGGAGCAGGGCCCTGACACCTCGTGTCTGATCTATAAGTAGCTATTTACTGTGTAATGTTTGTTCTCCTTGTCTGTACTTATACCCTCTAAATTGTAAAGTGCTGTGGAATATGTTGGCGCTATATAAATAACTATTATTATTATTATTATTATTAATAAGATTTCTCCATCAGTTTCCTTACATAGTAACTCTGTGCTTCATCACATGACATGGATAGATGTATTTTTACCTTAAAGTATTGCATCTAGAGCAGACATGGGCATCGTACGGCCCATGGGCAACATTCAGTCCTCTAACTAACTGGATGTGGCCCGCGGCCCGTTCAATGCCCAGGTCCACTTTAGAACATACTAATAGTAGCGCTGAAGGCCCGCCGCGGCCAGGTAGCGCTGAGAACCCTCAGTGCTAAAAAGAACGATGTCCAGCTATCCAATGGCCAATATTTAAAAATTCAAAGTTTTATTGCAAAGATCAATAAAAATGAACAAGCAAGCACAGGCATAGTAAGCATGGCGACGTGTTTCGGGGTGTTACCAATTCATCATGCCTGTGCTTGCTCATTCACTGTTATGGATCTTTGCAATAAAACTTTGAATTTTTAAATATTGGCCATTGGATTGCTGGACAACGTTCTTTTTTGCTACATATGTTCCTCTCTGCCTGGAGGGTCTGTGCAATCCTTACATCAAGCGGTGAGCTGAACTTCTTTTGTATATGTGTGTACCCTCAGTGCTACCCGGCCGTTGCGGACCTTCAGCGCTACTATTAGTATGCCAGGTAGTGGTATGGGCAGTGGCGCGATTATGTTACCTCATCGCGCCACTGCCTCTCCTCGGCCTTACAGCCTAATCACTCTGCATAGGCTGTGCAGCCGAGGAGCTGCTGGAAGAGCGTCCTGCCGCTGGTGGCGTGATGACGTCACGCCGCCAATGTCAGGCAGAAGAGGAAGACGCTCTACCGAGGAAGGAGGTTAGTTGAGTATTAGTGTTGTTATTTTTATTGCTGTTTTATATACCTGACTAAGTGAGCAGACTTATATACCTGCCAAAGTGAGGGTACATATGTGCTTGCCAAAGTAAGGGCACATATGTACCTGCCTAAGTGAGGTGACACATGTATACCTGCTTAAGTGAGGGGACATTTGTCCTGCTAAAGTGAGGGTACATATGTACCTACCTAAGTGAGGGGACACATATCTACCTGCCTAAGTGAAGGGACACATATAAACCTGCAAAAGTGAGGGGACATATGTGCCTGCTAAAGTAACGGGACATATGTGCCTGCCAAAGTAAGGGGACACATATATATCTGACAAAGTGAGGTCACATATGTACCTGCCTAAGTGAGGGGACAAATATATACCTGCTTACCTAAGTGAGGGGACCTACATATGCCTACCTAACTGAGAGGACCTATACATGTCCACCTACCTGAGGAGGGGAGCTATAGAGCTACCTAACAGATGTGACATATATATATATATATAATAATATTATATATTTTTATATATATATTTTATAATATATATATATATATATACTTTTGTCCCTAAATGAGGGCACATATGTACCTACCTAAGTGAGGGGACACCTGCCTAAGTGAGGGGACACATATATACCTGCCAAGGTGAGGGGACATATATATACCGGCCTAAGTGAGGAAACTTATATACCTGCCAAAGTGAGGCGACATATGTACTTGCCAAAGTGAGAGGACATATGTACCTGCCTAAGTGAGGGGCCTCTATATACCTGCCTACCTAACTGAGAGGACCTATACATGCCCACCTACCTGAGGAGGGGAGCTATAGAGATGTGACCTATATATCTATAAGTAAGAAGCTGCTGAAAAAGTGAGGATTCTAAGATGTGTATGTGGTAAATTCTTCCTGTGCTGGTACCTGGTCCAGGCGCAGTCGGGTGGCACTGGGGCTCTGTTGGTGTCCCTGGAAGAGATGTTAACTACGCTAGCGGCCAGATGTTCCAGACGTCGTCCCTGCCATCCATCTCCTATGAGCAGATGAGGGGAACACACCCTTCTTACACTGTAGTCATGTGAGGGGGGCACATGTTTTAACTTTTTACTTTCTTGTCTGTATTGCCTCCTACAGAACTTTCTGTCCAACTTTTTACATTTGCAGAAAGTTTTGCAGGATGTATGATTTACTCTACTGAAGGACTACCTACCTAACGTAGCTACCTACCTATGCTAATTGTGGCCAGAGGCAAGGTGTAATAGGTGATCACTTGAATGACAATACACTGCAGTACACAAGTACCTTAGCGATCACTTGTATAAATACCAAGGTGAGACAGAAAAAAACGATTTAAAACTACATTATTTTTAAATGTTAATACCATAAAAATGTCGGAATTGTGTCTTTGTGTCAGCCACTTTTGCTATAAAGTTGGAATTGAAGGTGGAAAAGTCATATGCAGCCAAAAATGTAAAATGATACAAATAAAAACCATAACCCAATAACTACTTATCCCTGAGACAGCTTAGCCAACAGAAGAGGTTATTGGTCTCAGAAAAAAACTGGTAAAACACATTAAACACTCTTTATAAATCTGATATCGACGGAATTCTAGTGACCTACAAAATAAAGATAACGTGTCATTAATATCACAGTGAGTTTCCACAAAAATAAACCCCAAAAACTATTTGTCCCCCATGCACCCTGTTTTTTTTTTATTTAAATTAGTCTGGCCCTCAATTACTCATGTGGACCCATGGGTGTAACAGCCGGGTAGTGGATCCACTGGTAACGGCCACGCCAGGGAGCGGGGTCTAAGTAGGTCTCGGTATTCACCAGAGCCCTACGCAAAGCGGGATGGACTTGCTGCGGCGGGAGTCCTACCAGGTCGCTACCCCTGATGCGACTAGCTTGCGGTGGTGGTCGAGGTGCAGCAAGGTACCGAGTCATAATACGAGAATATTCGTGAACAGGCAGACAAGTCAGAGCAGGCAGCGGAGGTTCGTGGTCGAGAAATGTAGCTAGCGGTCGGGAACATGGCAAGATGAGAACACACTCCAGGAACGCTTTTTCTAAGGCACAAGGCAACATAGATCCAGCGCGGAAGTGACGTGGAGCGTGCCAATAAATAGGGTCAGCGCCCGGCCATTATCCAATTTCCAGTGCGCTGGCCCTTTAAATTTACAAGCACGCTGGCAGAGGAAGACCGTAGGACAGGAGCGCAGCCCGTCCCTGGTAGAGACCCAGAAGAGGGGACACGGGTCAGCGGGCCGGACCACGGGGCCACTCGTGACAATGGGAAAATTAATTGCCCACCCCTGTTCTAGAAGAAAAAAGTCCAGTGCCTGAGAGAGTTTGTAGAGCATCACATACAGGGTGTGAGGCTTCTTAATAGGGAATGGCACAGCCTCAGTGTACTACCAGATACTGATAACATTTGGGGTCACATGTATGAAAATGGTCTAGGTCTTAAACTCACTTTGTTGATCATAGTAACCAATCACAGCACCCCTCTCATTTTATTATATTATATCAAATTAAAGGGGCGCTCTGATTGGTTGCTATGGGTAACAAAGTGAGTTTTAGACCTGGACCATTTTCATACATGTGGCCCTTGATGTCCATTTACTTATAGTGTACATGAAAGAGCAATTCAACTTTGAATTGCTCTTTAGACATGCACAATAAGCTACTTGTATTTGTTGATACGAGAATTACATGGTGTGTAATATAAATATTATTTTAAGCAGTATTTTATCTTCAAAGTGTCTTTGTTTAACCCACAATCCAAGTTTGGCTCAAAGTTAAATGTGGTACTTTTTAACATTCTGATAAGCATGTTGTCTTAAAATACACAGTTTAACTACAAGCATCAGCGTTACAGCTGTAATTGTAACTATCAAGATGCTGTTCTTTGTAATTAGACAGTCAAGATGGTACTCAGCAGCATAGCAGCATAGACTCTCATTTGTTTGACTATTAGGAAAAAAAAATGCTTCCAAAAGAAATAATGCCATTGTTTAGTTCTCTTAATTGACCATCTGGTTTATACTGAAATGTCCAGGGAAAAAAAAAGTGACACATTTGCGCTTGTATTCTATTTTCTCTTTTTTTTTTATTAAAGAGGAAGAAAATAGAATAAAACTTTTAGAAACAAAACAACAGAATGTTATTTAAGGATTCTTTAATATGTCTGCATAATTTGTGAAAAAAATGCAAGTACTGGAGAATATTCTGTTCGAGCAAATACCTACAGTATCTCATAAAAGTGAGTACACCCCTCACATTTTAGTAAATATTGTATCATATCTTTTCATGGGACAACAATGAAGATATGACACTTTCATACAATATAGTCAGTGTACAGCTTGCATAACCATGTAAATTTTGTGTGCCCTCAGAATAACTCAATTTATAGCCATTGCTGTCTAACTGCTGGCAACAAAAGTTTCACTCCTAAGTGAAAATGGACAAATTGTGCACAAAGGGCCACATGTATGGAAACTGTCTAGTTCTATAACTCACTTTGTTGCCCATACCAACCAATCAGAGTGCCCCTTTCATTTCACTTTTGCTATGCAAAAATGAGTGGGGCACTCTGATTGGTTTCTATGGGCAACAAAGTGAGTTTTAGACCTAGACAGTTTTCATACATGTGGCCCCAAGTGTCAATATTTTGTGTTGTCACCATGATTTTACAGCACTGCCTGAACTCTTTTGGGCATGTAGTTCACTAGAGCTTCACAGGTGGCAGCCACTGGAATCCTCTTCCACTCCTCCATGACATCACAGAGCTGGTGGATGTTAGAGACCTTGTGCTCCTCCACCTTCAGTTTGAGGATGCCCACAGATGCTCGATAGGGTTTAAGTCTGGTGATATGCTTTGCCAGTTCAGCACCTTTACCCTCATTTTCTTTAGCAAATTAGTAGTTGTCTTGGAGGTGTGTTTGCAGTGATTATCATGTTGCAATACTGCTCTGCAGCCCAGTTTTCAAAGGGAGAGGATCATGCTCTGCTTCAGTATGTCACAGTACATGTTGAAGAGTGAAGAAATCAGGCGATACCTTTTAGAGGCTAACTGAGTATATTTGATGGTGAGCTTTCGAGAGAACTAGCTCCCTTCTTCAGACATGATGTTATACAAGAAAATGAAAATTCACAGGCTTTTTATACACAAAAGACTGGACCTTAAAAAGAATCTTAGAATTTCTTAACAATAACAAAATGCAAAAATAAGCAGAAAGTCATTTACAGCGGGTCAAGCAGTCAACTATCTGGAAAACTTGTGAGGCGTGACAGAGGGGGTCATATTCCTGTCGTCTTATCTAGCAGCCATCAGGCCGTGATTTGTGACCTTTCACTGTTCACACATAGTTCGACATAAAGCGGCATGAATTATTAGCCCATTTTGCAGAGTTGAAATTTTTGCATTAATTTAAATTCCCCACTCCTTTCTCTCCCTCTGCGTCTTAAAGTGTCCCATTAAAACCATAATTTTCAGATCTTCAATACAGTGGTCCTCTCTAGAGAAGTGTTGTGCCACTGGAAGATCAGTTCTGCTGTTATTAATTAAGACGCAGAGGGAGAGAAAGGAGTGGGAATTTAAATTAATGCAAAAATTTCAGACTCTGCAAAATGGGCTAAATATTCATGCCAGCTTTATGTCGAACTATGTGTGAACAGTGATGGTCACAAATCACGGCCTGATGGCTGCTAGATAAGAAGCAGGGAAAACTGCCCCCCTGTCACGCCTCACAAGTTTCCAGATATTTGATGCTTGACCTGCTGTAAATGACTTTCTGCTTAAAAGGGCTTTTTTTATTGTTAAAAAATTCAAGTTTTTGAAGGCCGGGGTTTTTTTTGTTTTAAAAAAATTTTGTGAATTTTCAATTTCTTGTAAAACTTTCAGGGTCTGAAAAGGGAGTTTTTTCTCTCGAAAGCTCACCATAAATATACCAGTTAGCCTCAAAAAGGGTATCGCCTGATTTCTTCATCTTTTTACAAATTTTCTAGGGCTAACACAGAAAAAAATTATCTACAAAACCATTCATGTTTGCATTCTGGTTCCCTCTGAATCCCAAAAAATGTGGTCCCCAACAGCCCCTAATGCACCCCAAACCTGACACTCCAAACCCCCATGTTTTGACTGTAGGCAAGAAAACCCCTTTGGGCCCTTTGTACCCTTACCAATTTGCCCCCCAAAAGGGTTTGAAACCACCCTAAACCAAAAAATTTAAATTTGGTCTCATAAGATCAAAGAAAAGGGTTTTCATAACCCCTTTATGCATGGGTTTTCTTGTCTTAAACAAACTGTTTGTAGGCTTTCTTTTTCTTTCATTTTTTTGAAGGGCTTCTTTTTGGGAATGACACCATAACAGACCAATTTGATGCAGTGTGGGGGTGTTTTGGTCTGGGAAAGACGGCTCACCCCCCAAACCCTTTTTTAACCCCTTAACGACCTTGGGCTATCATTACGTCCCAGGGCCATTAAAGGGTTTTGCAGGGGGATCGTCGCAAACCCCCCCGCCAGCCCCGGGTGTTAGCGGAAAAATCGCCGCTAACCCCCGGGAAAAAGGGCCCGCAGGTGGCTCCCCCCCCCGCGGCGTTGTTTTCCCCAACGGGCGCCGCCTAAAGATGGCCGCGGCGTCTAAAAATAATCCCATCGGTGCCGGAAACCAATCGGTGCGGTGATCGGAACAGCGCAAAAAAAGCTGCGCTGCCCCCGATCCCCCGGGCTTTGTGGGGGGGACCTTGTGAAGGCCCCCGTCACTTACCCGGGGCCGGTTTGCCCCACTTCCGTCCCGGGCGGGAAGGGGGAAACCCCCATTTTTGTACACCCAAAGCTTGCCAATGCAAAGCTTTAGGTTGTAAAAAACAATGCGCCACCAGTGGTCATTACCACGGGTTTCCCCTCAATGTTACATTTAAAAAAAAAAAATAAATTTTAAAAGTACAAAAAAAAAAAAGTTTTAAAAAGTTCAAATCCCCCCCCTTTTCCCCTTTTTTACAAAAAAAAATCATTAAAATAAAAAAAAAGTTACAGTCCGATCTATAAAAATATAACACATTTTTTCCCGTACGCTGAACACCGTAGAAGAAAAAAAATTCCCAAAAGCCAAATTCCATTTTTTTTTCCTTTTTTTAACGTCAAACAAAAAATGGAATTTTTAAAAAAACAAAAAGTCCCCATGCAAATTCCCCAAAAGCTAGCGAAAAAAATACACTTCAGCCCCAAAAAATTTCCCCCTCACTGGTCCCCTAGGTTTTTAGTACAAAAAAAGTTATTTTTCGCCCCAAAATTGGCGCCGGGCCAAATTTCCCAAAAAAAAAAATTTTTTGGAATTTTTTTTACCGGGGGACCAAAAAATAAAAGGGAAAACCCCACAAGGTTTTTGGGATTTGAGGGAACAAAAAGAAGAATCAGTAACACATTATATTTACCCCAAGTTTTAACGCCGTAAAAGCAAAACCCCCCCCCAAACATGGCAAAATTCATTTTTTTTTTTACAAATTTTTTCAAATTTTGGGAATTTTTTTTTTCGGTTTCCCCGTAAAAAAAAAAAAGTATAGTGAATAACAACCAAAAAGAAAAATACATTTTGTCCCGCACAAAAAAAACCCCCCATGTGTTTGTAGGGGGAAAAATAAAAAAAATTTTGTTATGTTTAAATTTTGGGTTTCGGGAAAGGGGAGGAGGGAAAAAAAAACTGTTACCCAAAAAAAAAAAGGGCCCGGGGCCTTTTAAAGGGGGGAACTTCTGCAGCAATGCTGGAAACCCAAAAATAGTGATGAGCGATTACGGACCATCCCTCATTGGGTCATAGTTCCCATATCGGCAATTATCAAGAGGGGTTTCCGAAAGTCCCCAAAAATTAAAATTAAACCCCCGATGACCATTAAAGTCTAGGGAGAGGAAAAACACCTTCTTTTTTTACAAACCCCAAAAAGGGCGGAGGAAACTGGAATTAACATCCACAAAAAGTCAAAGGATTCCTTTCAAAATCTTAGGCAAAAACAACCTTTGGTTTTTAAAAAGCCCCAGAAAAAAGTTTACACACCATTCCTATCCCCGTCTTGTTTCCACAGCCTGACCCTTTTAAAACCCGCATGACCCCAAAATTAAAAAGTGCCAGAAGGGGTATAAATTTAACCAAGATTTTACTTTAACTGGGCATTGCCCATAAACCCGGCCGGAACCGCATGAGCCCCAACCCCGCATGACCCCCCCCGATTTTAAAAAGGGGCCGGAAAAAAAAGTCTTTCAACCCCCCATTTTAGTTTCAAATGGCATTGAAATATATCTGTCCTTTTGGGCCCCAAAAAGAGCCCCCCCAAAACCCCATGACCCCAGGGTTTAAAAAAAGGGGCCCGAAAAAAAGGGGGTTTTTTCAACCATCTTTTAGTTTGAACTGGCATTTTACTATAAACCCGTCCGGGGCCACAGATTTACCATTAAATCTGTCTGACCCACAGATTTAAAAAAATGCCTGAAAAAAAATTTTTGAACCACCAATTTTTGGTTTTAACTGGACAAATTTATATTTCCTGTCCTGGACCACAGCATTACCCCAAAAACCCCATGGGCCCCCCGATTAAAAAAATGCCGGGAAAAAAAGGGGTCCCTTTTAACCA
>JAODAL010076597.1:0-13571 GCA_025379985.1 Phyllomedusa bahiana | reverse complement strand
TTGATTTAGGAAACTCGGCGGAACGAAGTCGAACTTTGGGTACTTCGGTTTGTTAAACGAATGTGTGCTTTTGATTGATAAAAGGCTGCGAGCAAGGCGCTACATGGGGAAAGCCTTGGGAGGAAGAAGGGCTTAGCCTGCATGACATGTGCAGAGATGAAGCCAATCAGAGCCCGGCGGGATTCTGTGACGTCACCGCACTTTAAACGAGGCGACGCTGGGGCTCACATCTCTCATGTACTGATAGGGAAGGTGCTGCTGCGGGTGATAGCGCTTTTGAAGAACTGATTTAACACGTTTTGGGGCTCAGTTTTCAAACGCTGAATTTATTTGATTTTTTTGGGGTAGGTTAACCCATTTCCACGCGTGCTATAATTTACCGTTCCATTCTGTTGTTTTTTAAAAAACGCTTTTTAATAAAATCCCATATTTTGGCGCTGAATTCTTTGCGCAATTAATCCGGGGGTTTAAATTTAAAGGTTGTTTTGCGGGTGTGCGGGCAAAAAACGTTTTTTAAACGCCAAAATATATATTTTTTGGTACCCTAATTCACAAGCAAGGAATTACAACTGTATCCCCTTGTTTTGTGGGTTAGAAAACACGCACTGGTAACACGCTACTAGCTTTGGCGGCTCAATTCTTTGGCGCAATTTACATCCCGGGGTTAATGAAGCGTTGTTTTGCTGGTGTGAGAAAAAAAATAAACCGTCTTTTTCAACGCCCAATCTATATATATTTTTTTGGTAGCCTAAATTCACAAGCAAAGGTTTATTACAACTGTATCTCTTGTTGTGTGGGTAGAAAACCGCAATTGTAACCGCTAAACTACTAGTTGTGCGGCCTCAATTCTTTGGCGCAATTTACATCCAGGGGTTATTAAGCGTTGTTTTGCTGGTGTGTGACAAAAATAAACCGTCTTCTTTCAACGCAAATATATTATATTTTTTTTGGTAGCCTAATTCACAAGCAAAGGCTAATTACAACTGTATCTCTTGTTGTGAGGCGAAGAAAACACGCAATTGTAACACGCAACTAGTTTGTGCGGCTCATTCTTTGGCGCAATTTACATCCAGGGTTAATTAAGCGTTTGTTTTGCTGGTGTTCTGACAAAAATAAACCGTCTTTTTCATAGCAATATATATATATTTTTTTTTGGTAGACTAATTCACAAGCAAAGGCTAATTACAACTGTATCTCTTGTTGTGTGGCTGTAGAAAACCACGCAATTGTAACACGCTTATCTAGTTTGTGCGGCTCAATTCTTTGGCGCAATTTACATCCAGGGGTTAATAAGCGTTGTTTTGCTGGTGTGCTGACAAAAATAAACCGTCTTTTTCAACGCCAAATATATATATTTTTTTTTGGTAGCCTATTCACAAGCAAAGGCTAATTACAACTGTATCTCTTGTTGTGTGGCGTAGAAAACACGCAATTGTAACACGCTACTAGTTTGTGCGGCTCAATTCTTTGGCGCAATTTACATCCAGGGGTTAATTAAGCGTTGTTTTGCTGGTGTGCTGACCAAAATTAACCGTCTTTTTCAACGCCAAATATATATATTTTTTTTTGGTAGCCTAATTCACAAGAAAAGGATATTTACAAAGTTATCTCTTGTTGTTTGGCGTAGAAAACACGCAAATTGTAACACGTACAAGACTAGTTTGTGCGGCTCAATTCTTTGGCGCAATTTACATCCAGGGGTTAATTAAGCGTTGTTTTGCTGGTGTGCTGACAAAAATAAACCGTCTTTTTCAACGCCAAATATATTTATATTTTTTTGGTAGCCTATTCAAGCAAAGGTTAATTACAATTTTATCTCCTTGTTGTGTGGCTGTAGAAAAAGACTAGAAATACGCATTGTAATACGCTAACAAGCTACTAGTTTGTGGTGGCTCAATTCTATTGCGCTAATTTACATCAAGGGGTTAATTAAGCTGTTTTGTTTTGCTGGTGTGCTGACAAAATAAAACCGTTTTCTTTTACAACGCCAAAATATATTATTTTTTTTTGGTTAGCCTTAATTCATAAGCAAAAGGTTAATTACAAATTTTATCTCTTGCTTGTGTGAGTAGAATATACGCCATTGTAACACGCTAGCAACGCTACTCGTTTGTGGTGGGGAGTGGACTCAATTTTCTATTGCAGCAATTTACATCCAGGGGTTAATTAAGCGTTCGTTTAGCTGCTGTGCTGACAAAAATAAACCGTCTTTTTTCAACGCCAAATATATTTATTTTTTTTTGGTAGCTATTCCAAGCAAGGTTAATTACAATTTTATCTCTGTTGGTGTGCGTAGAAAATACGCAATTGTAACGCTACAAATGCTACTAGTTTGTGGTGGCTCATATTTAGTTGCGCAATTTACTCAGGGGTTAATTAAGCGTTGTTTTGCTGCGTGTCTGAGACAAAAAAAACGTTCTTTTTCAAACGCAAATATATATATTTTTTTTGGTAGCCTAATTCACAAGCAAAGGTTAATATTACAATTTTATCTCTTGTTGAGGTGTGTGGCCGTAGAAAATACGCCATTGTAACACGCTACAAAGCTAATAGTTTGTGGTGCTCTATTATTTTGCGCTATTTAACATCAGGGGTTAATTTAGCGTTGTTTTGCTTGCTGATGCTGACAATAAATAAAACCGTTTCTTTTTCAACAACGAAATTTCATACACTTTTCTTGTAGCATAATTCCACAAGCGAAGGTTAAATTAGCTGTTTGTGCTATTTACATTTAGTAAACACCCCAAACTGAGTGGAGTGCCTCCGGAGTGCTTGTTTAAAACGACGACATACAAGTTAATTTTTCCTGAGCCATTTGTGGAGCGCAATTTATATCCAACGGGTTACCCAAGTGTTACTGGGTTTCATTTTGGACGTCAAAAACAGGGTGTATTTTTATCATATACAGATAGCTCTCATCAAACAGTGTCGGTACATTTTAGAACAAACAGTATGTAAGACAGAGAGGTGGCAGGTCTGCAACTGCGAGTGGCAGTTGGCACAACATTTCTGAAACTGGGCCCCAGGTCCGCTGCAACAGCAAGGGAATCGTTCGCAGCTGGGGTCACATCTGGTGAGGCCACAACTGCCGCTGTCATCTACTCGAAGGAGTTCGTGTTGTTAGCAGCCAACGGGTTCTGGATGGTTGACTAGGTCATCCTTCTTCCTCCCAGATGAACATCTGACAACCCCAGCCAAGAGTGGTGGGGTAACCCTCAGACACAAACTTAGTTTGGCATGGCCCGGGGCGGGTCAGCGGCCCTACCCTGTTCCTCTGCGCCTCTGTCCCATCAAGTTCCTCAGCCAGGGATCTAATATGTGGTCTGGACTCACGCGCCACTATCAGCGAGGTATCGTAACATTTGAGGAGAGGCCAGTCAGAAGCTAATTGGCAGCGAAGAAATGTGGCATTATCCCCAGCTTCTTTGCAGTAGGCTGTGCAAAGTATAGTGTGGAGAGTGGCTATGGGAAGGTCATGTGGTGAGAGAGTAAGTTCGGGCCTTACAAGACGGGTGCATTGAGGACAGTAGTGACGATGAAACACAAATAGATGATGTTGTAGTCCGACGAACTTGGGGAGACCTGGTGTGAAGCTAGGGCTTCATCATCGTCAGGAGAAGAGGGAGGTCAGATTGCGCGTCAGGCAGCGGGCGCAAGCCAGCAAGTAGGGTTTGTGGGCCGTGGTCAGCAGTTGGGTAGCAGCTCTAGTGTGAGGTCGGGAGCCAAGCGGATAAGGGTAGAAAACGCTTCGCAGGATCAAGACAGTAGCGGCACAGGGGACTCAGCGATAGCAATTGGCAGCGGGCTGGGCAGTACTAGTCACTCATGTGCGGAGCGTTGTTGGCGGTTAAAATCAGCTACTCGGCGGTGTGGCAGTATCTTTGCTAAGGACACGGAGAGGGAGCACGAATATGGGTATTTGTAGAATCTGTTGGGCAGAAAGTGGGAAAAAAAAGGGGGGGGGGGCCGAGGCCAGGGAGTAACGTTGGCACAACGGCACCGTGCGTCAACAATGCTGCTCAGTCACACCATCCGGTTGGGGCAGGGATGAAACGTGGCTCAGATGTGGTGGTCCATCCTGCCGCTGCCAGCAGCAGCACGCTGGCCAGTGCAGAATGCCATTTCAGCCAAGTCAAGGCTCCTCCACCCTCTGCAGAAGCAGCTGTTTCTCTTTGACTTCCTTTCTCCCCCGGTCAGATGCTACTGCTCCTCGCTACTCATGGCGCCACGCAGTCGTTCTAGAGAGAAGGCAGATTGTTAAAGAGGATCAACAGTATGGTCAAGAACCCTAAGGCTGCAGCAGACTGGACCGTGCCTCATGTCCTGTCTGTCCAAGTTCGTTGGTACTGAGTCCCTCCTTTCCAAATGGTGGGACTCTGCACCATTCTGAGAATAATGGCTTGTGCCGTAGCGAGATGGAGAGTTCCAAGCCGTAATTTCTTTTCAAAATGGCTGACAGTACCAGCACTTCATAAATATGTTAGAACAGAAATGTAGGGGGTCAGTCTTGAGCTTATCGGTTATGTTCAAGGTACACCGCAGGGCGGACGTCTGAGCTGTAATACGGTCAGGGCCGAGTACAAGTCTCCTTTACGCCCATGGGTGAATGTGCTTCCTGCCCAGGCACACCAAAACTTGGACAGGAGGAGCCGCTGTCTCCTCCACGTTGACAAATGCTGCTCCTGAAGCCAATGTCTCGCCTCCTCCTGCCTCTCGACCACCACCACCATCTTCAGCCTCACAAGTACTGCTCCTATCATACCTATCGTTGTAGGGCACAGCGGTTCACGCAGTTCTACACTAGCTTAGCCTCGGCGAACGAGAAGAGTCACACAGGGGAGGAAATGCTCCCGCATGCAGCAGAAATCGATGTGTGGCTTTCTCCGCGCCAACTGCAAATCGGAACCATGGTGACGGACAATGGGAGGACATGGTGTGCGCTGCCGAGGAGGGATGGTCATGCGGGCCTGCATGGCGCACGTTGTTTTCAATCTGGTTCGTAAATAGTTCTGAAGTCTTCCACCCGATCTCTGAACATCTGAAAAATGGCCAGGAAAACTGTGCATGCACTTTATCATTCGTACAAAGCCAGAACACCCTCTTCGAGTTATTTGCAGCGGCAGAAACGGCTCCCCAACACGCTTGATATCGCGATGTTATCCACCGCTGGCAATTCCTGCATGCACCATGTTGGAACGATCTGTCCTATGAACAGAGAAAGGCATTAAGAAGGTTTTTTTTTATGATGATCAGGCAGACAGACGTTACTCCCTGTGTAACTTTGTTGGTCAGCCAGTGGCAGCTAATGCGTGACACCTGCCGTTTGTTGACGGCCATTCGAGGATGGCCACGTTATTTGTCAGTACGCCAGGACTACGGATGAATAACGTCATTCATGCTTCATATGTGCTGGAACAGAATGCTGAAATTCTGTTGTCTGGGAAGGGGGAATGGAGATGTGGCGACTAATCTCGTTTGGCCACATGAGTCCGGTGGGGACTGAATATGTAGGAGGAGGAGGAGGAGGACATTGGAGCTTGTAGAAGCATTGTCTGTGAAATGAGTGGATTTACTACCCAGGTGACAAGAGAGGAGCGAGCAGGAGCAGCTGGAGGCGGTGGGATGGAGATGAGGGAAGACGAGGCAATGACTCCCATGCACCAGTGGCAGTATACAGTGGAAATCGGAGGCAGGGAGCCCTCGGGAGTCACGTGTGCAGTTGTCCGCAGGCTGCTTATTTGCCTGGCTAGTGACAGCCGAATAGTCTAAGCATCGGCAGACGGGATGACTTTCTGCTCTCCACCCATTGGACCTCGCTACCGTGTCCAAAATGGGTGCCTTTTTCCCAGCTATTGAGAGGGAAGACAAACTCAAATACTATAGGAAATCCTCGTAATCAGCTTGGCCGGGCCTATGTGCGGCATCGTCACTCCTCTGACAGGTCTGCCGGGGGATCCTCAGCACTCACGTACTACTGCGCGGCTGATGGAGGAAGGGTGGGGGGGGTAGGAGCAGTACCAGCTCCATCAGCAAGTACCTAAGTCTGGAGTCACACAAAAATAACATTCAAGTCCATAATAATAATATCTTATGAGCAGCTTCTTCACCCGCCTAGGAGATGAGGAGGGCAGTCACCAGCAGCAGAAGCAGCAGGACATGAGCATTCCTGAACCAACTGGTTGTGGCCCTACTTGGACAGCAATCTGCACTCACAGTTAGAAGATCCGCTGGATACTGGGCAGCCAATACTGGATGTGTGGCCGTCATCAACTTGCCGAGTTTTGCAGTGGAGAAGCTGTCATGGCTCGGCCCGTAGTGTGGCAGCAAGAGCGGGGTGTCGTGACGGCAGGTGGGCCATCGTTACCCCAAGGAAGAACCCGCTTGTCCACGGGGGAAGGAATGTGAAACGTACTGACCTTTGTCAAGATGAATCAGGCCTAGTGGATCGGCGGATTTCACACACCAATGCCTTAGCAGTCAGTCTCGGGTTCAAACTACCTGCCTCAGCCACTATTGATGCCGCCACCGCCCTTGATGCAACACATCTGCTGATAGTTTTATCTGCCTACCACCGTCTTTACCAGGACTGGTATTGCCACCCACATTCAACACTCTCGTCATTGTGCCACTAACCCCCTATGTGCTCATGCTGCGCTGCTGTTGCTGTTGCCCGGTACCATCCACCACATGTGGTCCTTGTGCCACTCTTGCGGCCGGGTACTGTTTTGCCACTCAGAATGTCATTGCTTGCCACTCTCTGACTCATGCGGTGTTGCCCTGTATCACCTCCTCTTCTCTGCATTGTGACACTGCCTGAACTCATGCTGCTGCCGCAGTGACCTTCCGCTCTCAGGTCTTGTGCAGCTCTGTGCATACTAACTATTTTGCCACCTGACAGCAATGTCATTGTGCACTCTCGACATCATGCTGCTTGCTGTGACCCTGTCGTAGCACTCCACACTGTTGTCATTGTGCACTTGTCTGACCTAATGCTGCTGCCAGTGGCTGTGCCGTGGCACCTCCACTCTGTGCCTACTCCTGTTTTTTGCACCTCCAGATTTGTCATTGTGCCACTGTACTGAAAAAAAAAAAAATAAAAAAACTTCATGTGCCTGATGTCGGTGCTGCCGTCCTCAACACTGTGTCATTGTGCCACTGTCTGACCTTATGTGCTGCTGGATGTACCGGCCGTGCCTCCACCTCACTGTGGTGTCTATTGTACACTCTGTTGGCCTACTCTTTTTGACAGCTCAGAATTTGTCAGTGTGCCATGCCTGGGACTCATGCTGCTGCCACCGTTGACCTCACACTGTGTCATATTTGTGTCATCTGCGGTGGTACTGTTTTGACAAGCTCACAGTTGTCATTGTGCCAACTGTCTGACCTACATGCTGCTGTGGGCGCCGCCGTCACCTCCCAACACTCTGTCACTAATGTTGCACCTGAGCTCTCAGTTTGTTTTTTTTCCAGTTTTGCTGCCATGACTTTATCAGGCTACGTTCTGCTTTTTCAGTTTTTTGGTCAGTTTTGCACCCATAAGGCCCAGGGCATTTTATAGTGAAGCGGATTTCTGGAAGGAGGCGGCCGGCAGTCATGTGCGTGTTGTCATACTAAAACACAACATTGTATTGAAGACCAAACCAAGCTCCTCTCTGATATTTAAGCATTGGCACAACGTTCTACAGCACCAGCAGGCTCTGTGCAGCTGGATAATAGCCGCGCTTTTATAACTCGATTCGTGCCGATTAAGTTAATTCGGAACAGAAAAGAATTTAGTCGGAAATATTCGGCGTAGTGACGACATCGAATTTTGAGAAATTCGCCCATCTTAATTATGGCCGTGACGGAATAATGCCCGTACTGCCCTCATTGGCACCCTGGCACATGGTCAACTGACAAGGATTGCCAACAGGGCAGTTACATTCTGTAAAGGGCATTATCAAGAAAGGAGCCCAGTGATATGTTTATAAAATTGAGAAAGTAATATATGAATTTAGCTGCATGGGGGCCCTGAAAACAGTTTAATAGAGACTGACAGCAGCCCTGGCTACACTGCACATCGTTTATAGCTGCTGCCCTCCGTGAACCTCCATGTTCTCAATTGGGATAGTTATTGCTGCGCCATCACATATTATGACATATTCTTGGGCCCCTTGGGCTAAGGTGGGCTTCTGCCAGTTTCTATGTCGCATTTCCAATCATCGGTGTCTTATTATGTGTCTAAAGGGACCGCGTAGCAATCTGTAGCACTGCAACTCCTATAGCTCTGCTGTACTCATCTTTTCAGTTAGCCATTCAAAGGAATTAATTATTTTAGCTTTTCTGTGAATTTTTTCTGTGACGCTTAGAGCCAAATTTTCTTCATAAGCTGTTCCTCCATATCCAGTTTACTGTTATAGGATGCTAGTTGCCAGCTTCTCTCACCTGTATGGTATAAAAATTAACCAGAACAATCTCTCATTAACTTTAATGGGATTCGAAGTTTGGTTCGAGTTTGACTCGAACTTCGAACCGAACTTCTCAAAATTCGAGGTTCTACTCAAACTCTAACTTTTTAGGGTTCGCTCATCTCTAATCATGTATATTAAAAAATATGCTGCAAAGCAAAAAAATTTTTCAAAAATAGAAGTTGCATTTTTGTTGCTTTTGTTGCATTTCTCAACTACATGACAAACACATATAGAAAAAGCATGCATTTAAAAAAACACCGAAAATGCATGCACTTTCTGATGCATTTTTTTAAAATAAATTTGGTTTTTGAAATTCAAATACTTTTGAGTGTTTTTGTAAAGCAGGTAAAAGTTGGGTTTATTTAAAAATGCATGCATCACTGCACTTTTTTGACACTTTTATGAATGGTAACATGCATAAACAGCTTCAAAGCTTTTTTATCAATAAACAAAATGTAAACTGAATTAACAAAACGAAATCTACATCAAATTAATATTTAGTGAGACAGCCCTTTATTTTTGTAAATCTGGAAGTAATTATATGGCCCTCACAGATCCCTGATCTCAACATCATTGAGAATTGAGTCTTTCTGGGACTACATGGAGAGACAAAAAGAGAGATGCAAGCGTATACTAACAGAAAATCTGTTGTTACTTCTCCATGATGTTTGGAGCAATATCCCCGCTGAGTTCCTTCAAAAACTGTGTACAATTGTGCCAAGAAGAATTGTCCATTCACTTTGCATTTTCTTTTTTTTTCTTTTTTTTTTACATCTGCCTAGAAGTTTTGCAGAGTACCGTAGATAAACAGTATCTCATAAATGTGAGAACACCCCTCACATTTTTGTAAACGTAGTGTGCCCTCAAAACATCTCAACACAGCCATCAATGTCTGCTGGCAACATAAGTGAGAACACCCCTAAGTGTCATATCTTCAGTGTTGTTCCATGAAAATATATAGCACAATAATTACAAAAATGTATATTCACTTTTGTGAGATACTATGTGGACTTTATTTATAATGCCCTCTCAGTGTCATCTGGAATTATGGAACAAAATACTAGTGTCAACTTTTAATTTTCCAGTTTGCTCTGGTGTTCTTTAGTGGCTACCTACACTGCATTAATCCCTGTTTCTAGATAGTTAAAGGGGTTATGTGAGAACCCCCCAAAAAACATAGAATGGCGGAATACTAAAGATAAGCAGTACATAGATGTCACAGTAAGTGAATACTTACAAATGCTGTTATACTGTATATTATTGCCATGCTGGATCCTCATTGGGCTAGTGGCCGGAGCTACAGTTGCTTGATGCACTGTTTGAAAACTTCTAGATTTTATATACTATAGTCACACCAAATTATATATGTATATGTGTATATATATAAAATATATATATTTTATATATATATATATATAGCAATGGATATGGAGAAAAAGGGAGAAAAGCGCACAATAGTGAAGTATGTCTAACTTATCAGTGATATGTAGATATCATATGCGCTTACCTCTAGGAGTTGTGCAAAACAATGAGGCACAACTCTCTAAATGCAAATGTTATCTTCTTAATGCTCTCCTTGTGTCGGCAGCCAGGTGTCCGCAGGCCCTTTGGGGAGAAATTTCACGGTAAAAAATTAGCGATACAAATAAAAATTGCGGGACTTGCGGCGCTCTCGGAGGATAAATCAATATGTATAACAAGTCTTCCTTTTCCCGGGTATTTATTGTTAAAAAGAGAGGGATTACTCTCATAAAAAACTAAAAACACAACACTTAAGTGTTGTGTTTTTTAGTTTTTTATGAGAGTAATCCTCTCTTTTAAACATTTAAAAACCCTGAAAAAAGACTTGTTATACATATTGATTTATCCTCCAGGAGGCCGCAAGTCCCGCAATTTTTTTTTGTATCGCTATATATAGCAATGCATACACAAATATATATGCACACTTTTATTTGAAACTATCTCCTTTCTACACTGCAGACCCGTCCCATATACCAGAAGTCTTTCAGGCTGACTACAGCGCACATGCTCAGTTATGTCAGTCAGCCTAATCAGGAAGTATCTTAGGGCAACATGTATGGATGTTGGTGCTGACAGGCCAGTTCTAAATAACTTTAAGATAGTGTAGAATGCGCCAGAATGTATAAAACTGTTCTTATGCAGTTCATACATACAGGTGCAGCCTAGTGCCAATACGACAACTCTGGACCAGGCAGGCCACCTTTAACTTGGTCTGGATGTTCTAACTGTTCTGCGCCTAGGTTTGGTGTCAAAGATTTATAAATTATTATTATTATTATTATTATTATTATTATTATTATTATTATATATTTTAGAGCGCCATTGATTCCAGTGTGCTGTACATTCAAGGGGATTACATACATAACATAAGTCAAACAAGTACAATGGTGACAATAGATGACTAAAAACGGGTACAGAGGGAGAGGGAACCCTGTCCGCAAAGGCTTACAATCTACAAGAAAGAGGGAAAGAGACAGAAGGTAAATGTGTCTACTTCTAAAAATGTGGTGTAACAAGACCCCAGAATGCCCCAAAACTTTGGCATATTAAAAAGTGTTGCGGTGGCACTAATTGCGCCGATGTTTGGAGTACAAATGTTCATACATCTATAGAACTATTCTACTAAAGCTTTTTGATGCCAGATAACTGGCACAGCCCTATTCATACATGTTGCTCTTAGAGTCTATCCTACTGCTATACTCTGCATTCCGGGACAGGTCTCTGCACAGGAAGGAGCCCAGCAGCCATTTTTTCTGCTCTAAAGATTATCCCCTAGAGAAAACAGGCAGAATTTTTTAATTAAAGGTATTTAGGATTTTTTTCATTATGACATGTAGTTTATGTATTTTTTTTTAAATTTCCTTGAGAACTCTTTTAACCCCTTCACGACATAGGACATACTGATATGTCCTAACAGGAAGTGCGTTCCCGCAATTGGATGTACCGGTGCGTCCTGCACATCATGCGGACTCACAAGCAAGCCCCACACAATTGCGACATGGGCAGAGCGGTATAGTACTACTGGCATCATGCCGCATCACCCGTGGTCAGAGTGAGCTAAGAGTGAGCTCCTTCTGTCTCCTTCTCCTTCTTTACTAAGGCATCCAGGTTGTGTGTGATGTCACCATGCCCCGAAATGGTGACGGACATTTGATGTCATTTCTGATCTGTACTGATCTCTATTGTATCAGTGATCTGAGGATCACTGATACAAAATCAAAGTGAAAAAAGATGACAAAGTAAAAAAAAGTAAAACACAAACATAAAATAAAAACACATACACTGCCCTTATCCCCTTTATAAATGCCAATTGTCCCAAAAAAGATCAAAAAAATAAATAAAGTACACATATTTGGTATCGCTGCGTGCGTAAAGACCTACCCTATAAATCTGTCACATTAATTAACCCACATGGTGAACGCTGTAACAAAAAGTAAAAAAAAAAAATCACAGATTTGCGATTTTTGATCATCCCACAGCAAATACAATGGAATGAAAAACGATCAAAAACTGATATAAACGGCAAATGTGCCAATTAAAATGTCAGTTCATCCTGCAAAAAAACAAACAAACCCTTACACAACTCTGTATATAGAAAAATAAAAAAAAAGTTATGGCTATCTGAAGACAGTGAATATTTTTACATAATAGAAACACCTTTTTTTTTTTTTTTAAAGCGCTTCAATATAAAAAAAAAACTATATAAATTGGCCATAATCATCTCAACCCAGGGAGTAAAACTAATTTTTCACATATGCTGCACAGTGAGCCCTGTTAAAAAATAAAATTAAAAAACACTACTAGGCTTGCAGTTTTTTCTTCACCTGCCTTCCAAAAAACGGATTTAAAAGCGATCAAAAAGCCTTGTCCCCCAAAAATGATACCAATAAAAATGTCAACTCATCCCGAAAAAATTTGCCCCTACACATCTCCATACACAGAAAAATAAAAAAGTTATAGCTCTCAGACTATGAAAAAAATGTGTTTTTTTCTTTTTGAATAAAAGTGTTTTTATTGTGCAAAAGCAATAAAACATAAAAAATATACAAATTGTGTATCGCTGTAATTGTAATTGTATCGACCTGCAGAGTAAAGCTAGCATGTCATTTTTCCTGCATGGAGATCCATGAGGGGTATTGAATGCAAAATGGGATGAATTCTAAAAGGTTTCACTTGTTCTGGTACTTTGGGGGCTTTGCAAATGAGACATGCCATCCACCAAAATCTGCGTTCCAAAATACAAATAGCACACCCTCCCTTGTACGCCATGCCATGCACCCAAACAGCAGTTTACACCCATATATGGGGTGCTACCGAATTTGGAAGCAATTGTTACAAAATTCGGTGTGCTTTTTTTCAGGATTCCTTGTAAAAATTAAACATTTTCAGCTAAAATTGCAGATTGTTGGAATAATATATTTTTTTTTTCATTTTCACAGCCTAAGACTTACAAAAATTTGTGCAACACCTGTGGGGTCAATATACTCATTACACCCCTGTATATATTGCTTAAAGGGTTTAATTTCCAATATGGATTCTTTTTAGGGGTGTTTATTAAGTTTTAGCACCTTAGGGTTTCCACAAACCTGAAATTCATAGTTTCATAGTTTGTAAGGCTAAAAAAAGACAAGTCGTCCATCTAGTTCAGCCTGTTGTGCTAAGGTGTTGATCCAGAGGAAGGCAAAAACCCCCAATGAGGTAGAAGCCAGTTGTCCTCATTTTAGGGAAAAATTCCTTCCTGACTCCAATCAGGCAATC
This sequence comes from Phyllomedusa bahiana, assembly GCA_025379985.1. Taxonomy (NCBI): domain Eukaryota; kingdom Metazoa; phylum Chordata; class Amphibia; order Anura; family Hylidae; genus Phyllomedusa; species Phyllomedusa bahiana. Next base: position 342 of record JAODAL010076597.1, on the reverse strand, counting down.
AGAAAAATCCCTGGATCAATGACCCCTCTCCTGAATCCTAGATGCTATAACTTGTTATATTATTACGCTCCAAAAATGCATCCAAAACCTTTTTGAACTCGGTTATTGAATTCACCATGACAAGTCCCTCTGGCAGAGAATTCCATAGTCTCACTGCTCTTACGCTAAAGAATCCCTTTCTATGTTTATGTAGAAACTTTCGTTCCTCAAGACGTAAAGGATGCCCCCTTGTTCTAGATACAGCCCTGTGTATAAATAAATCTTGGGAGAGATCTCTATATTGACCTTTGATGTATTTAAACATATTTATTATGTCCCCCCGAAGCCTTCTTTTCGCTAAAC
>JAODAL010076596.1:0-13571 GCA_025379985.1 Phyllomedusa bahiana | reverse complement strand
CTTTCCCTACTCTGGGGGGGGCCTAATTTACTACTCTGGGGGGGGGCCCTTTTCACCTACACCTGCTGGGGGCATAATTTTACCACCCCTGGGGGCCCAAAAACTACCTACAGACCTGCTGGGCCCTAAATCTACATACAACCTGCCGGGGGCCTAATCTACCACAGACCTGCAGGGGGCCTAAATATACCTATGCCCTGCTGGGGGCCCTAAATTCTACCTACAGACCTGCTGGGGCCCAAAATTCTACCTACAGACCTGCGGGGGCCCTAAATCTACCTACAGACCTGCTGGGGCCCTAATTCTACCTACAGACCTGCTGGGGGCCCTAATTCTACCTACAGACCTGCTGGGGGCCCTAAATCTACCTACAGACCTGCTGGGGGCCCTAATTCTACCTACAGACCTGCTGGGGGCCAAAAATCTACCTACACCTGCTGGGGTCACTACTTCTACCGAGAGACCTGCTGGGGGCCCTAATTCTACCTCCAGACCTGCTGGGGGGCCTAAATCTACCTACATACTGTGGGGGCCCTAAATCTACCTACATACCTGCTGGGGCCCTAAATTCTACCTACAGACCTGCTGGGGGCCCTAAATTCTACCTACAGACTGCTGGGGCCTAATTCACCTACGACTGCTGGGGGACCTAAATTCACCTACGTCTGCTGGGGGACCTAAATTCAATAATAAATTGGGTATCACTGTAATTGTATCGACCCACAAAGTAAAACTTTTTTTAAAAACTATATTCCAGCCCTCCGATGGTCTGAGGGACCGTGAACTGGCCCCCGGTCTAAAAAGTTTGAGGACCCCTGATTTAAGACATAGTTTTGAGGCGTAAGAGGGATCCAAACCTGAAGAATCTCAAAGGCCAACAACTGAACCTGCCTCCAAAATGAAGTTATCCTGGTACAAGCCCAAAACACATGCGGGACATCCGCTCCCGCCTCCCCATACCTCCAGCATACATCCGGTATAGATGGATTCAGCTTATGTAAGAGGGCAGGTGTATGGTACCAATACATCAATAACGTAAATTGATTTTCTTTGTTCTGAATGGACACAGAGGACCTGGAAGCTTGAAGCCAAACACTTTGCCATTCCTCCTGTGATAAGGTCAATCCCAAGAACCTCTCCCACTTGGACATATATGCGTGCGGTGCCGGCGGTTCCTGACTGGGAGATATCAGCATTTGATATATAGCCGAAATCAGCCCCCTAGTGGAAGCACCTGCTCGGCAAATCTGTTCAAAAGTAGAGGGTTTGGAAACCCCATCCGCACCCAGCACCGCGCCCATATAATGTTTAATTTGTAAATATGAAAAGAGGCTTGAGGATGGCAACCCAAATTGAGATTGTAATTCCGGAAAGGGTTTTATTCTCAAAGTACGTGGGTCCACTATGTCAGCCAAGCGGAACAATTGGTTCTGATACCATGGCCGCCATCGATCATCCATCCGACCCCCACGAGCTGCAGATGGAACAAGAAAGACGTCATAGGAGACGCCTCAGAGCACAGTCTGTACCTCTCATAACACCTCTGCCAAACAGCTCTCGTCAGGGACATGGAGTTCAACAATGGGACTTCTATTTTAGTTTTCGTAGTTGCCCAGAGCAGTGAGTTGGGGTGCACAGGTGCCATCCATAATTTTTCAAGTTCCATCCATTTGGTTTAGGCATAGAGCTGTGACCAAGCCGGGATGACCCTCAGTTGCGCCGCCCAATAATATTTGGTAACATCTGGCACTGAGAGCCCACCATGCTTTTTCCCAGCCAGCAGCACACTTCTAGGAATCCTATGTCTCCTACGAGCCCATATGAAATGGATGAAATCAGCTTGAAGGGATCTTAGAGTTGCTAATGGTACCGGGATCGGGAGTGTCTCGAATAAATACATTAGTTTCGGCAAAACCGACATCTTAATGGCTGCAATACGACCAAATAGGGATAAAGCTAATTTATTCCACCGATCCAGTAGTTGTTTTATTTCTGTGATTAATTTCGGAAAATTATGCTTATAAAGGGAAGAGTACTCCGGGGTCAAAAAGATCCCCAAATACTTGAGAGCGTCCTCCTTCCAACGATAGTCATAATTCACCTTAAGATGATCAACTAAGGATCGTGAGATGCCAATCGGCAATGCTTCCGTTTTCTTCGTATTTATTTTATAACCCAATAGGGTACGAAATCTGTCCAAGAGGGAATGAAGGTTAGGCAATGTCGTGATTGGGTCAGTGAGCGTTAACAATACATCGTCCGCATATAGCGAAATTTTGAATTCCCTTCCTTTTACCGAGACCCCTTTAATATCCGATGATAATCTAACCGCCGCACCTAGAGGCTCAATACAGAGGGCAAACAAAAGTGGGAAAAGAGGGCAGCCCTGTCTAGTTCCGTTGTTAATCGTTATTCTGGAAGATAAAGCATGGGGTAGTCTAATGGAGGCCGATGGTCTAGAGTAGAGCCCCTGGAGTGCGGTAACAAAGCAGCCATTGATCCCATAAGCCCGCAAAGTATGGAACATGAAGGACCAGTCAAGACGATCAAATGCCATTTCTGTGTCAAGGCCTAACAGGAGCATAGAATCTCCTCTCTTATTTATGAGATCGATAAGATCAGCGGCCCTTCTGGTGTTGTCCCCACCTTGTCGACACGGGATAAATCCCACTTGATCCTTGTGAATCAAATGCGGCATATGGATAGACAATCTGTTCGCCAAAATTTTAGTACAGTAATGCTATGGGTCTGTAGCTACCGCACTCCAGGGGATCCCCGCCCGGTTTTTTTATTAAAGTTATGTATGAGTGCAACATCGATTCTGGAGTTGCGGAGCCTCGCAAAAAAGAGTTATATAATGTTATCAGGTTTGGAAGTAATTGAGGTTGAAAAACCTGATAATAAAGATAGGTGAGCTCATCCGGGCCCGGCGCCTTCCCAGAGGGGAGACTCCCAATGACATCTGAAATTTCTTCCTCAGTTATTAATGCATGTAAATAATCTAAAGCCCCTGAGGAAAGGCGCGGGAGCCCACATGCGTCCAAGAACTCAGTCAATATTCTATTACGCTCTACACCTTCAGTGGGCAAGGCATTCGGGATATTATAGAGATTGGTAAAATATGCGTGAAATATATCCGCTATAGATTTAGGATCATAAATCGGCACACACGCTGCATTCCGCAAAGCATGCGGACTGAGACGCACTCTATCACCCCTTAGCAACTTGGCCAGGAGGGTGTGAGCTTTGTTGGCCCTCTCATAATACTTCTGTTTGGTAAAAGCTAACGCTTTTTCTGCACTGTGCAGCGCTATGCTCTTTAATTTTGATCTCAAATATACTATGTGCCTTAGAGTGGACTTATCTGGGCGCTCCCCCAGGCCGCTCTCCAACCTCCGGAGCTCTGTGGTATGCTCATTCCACTTCTTGCGCCTGTCCCTTTTTAGTCGGGTACCCAGCTCTACACACTTACCCCGAAGTACGGCTTTATGAGCCTCCCAAAGAACTGCTGGGGAGGGGACCGAACCTTCATTTATCTCAAAGTATTCTATAAGATATTGCCTCAACTCCTCCCTATGCAGCGGACTCCTGAGAAGAGACTCATTGAGTCTCCAATGACAGACCCGAGTGGAGGAATTTGTACATCTAAATACCACATTGACTGGGGCGTGATCCGTCCACGTTATTGTCCCAATATCCGCCGATTCCATCATTTCTAAAGCTAGAATATTTCCGAAAACGTAATCAATTCTGGAGTGAGACTGATGTGGATTGGAAAACAAGGAAAAGACCTTTTCGGACGGGTGAGCAATCCTCCATAAGTCAAACAGAGCAGATTTACGGATTAGTTGTCTAAATCCTCTGAATCGTACCCTCTGCTTCGTGGTAGTTGCCAAAGGTTTCAGTGATAGTTTATCATATGTATCTGAGAAGACCATATTAAAATCCCCCCCTATAATCACCGCCAAAGCAGGAAATCGAGACAGCCTAGCTAATAACCGTCTCAGAAAATTCAATTGACCCATATTGGGAGTATAGACATTGCATCTACAAAATAGGAGTTCACTTCCAAGTCCCTTCAGTATTAGATAACGACTCTGGATCATATAGCAGGGGGTCTCCAGCCGAACTGGTCCGCGGTATGGGCTGGGCTTAGAGCATTCCCTGCCGGTTCCGTGGGACGGATTACACCCAGATGCCGGCCGCCGCTGTCTTTTAGTCCGGTGCGGGGTCGGCATCTTTTGTATGCTGGGCCGATGATTATAGCGACACCGCCGCAGACCTTGATGCTGCGCTCAGAGTGCGGCTGCATTCAGAGAAGAAGGAGCGTGTTGCAGATTACACGTCCGGCTTTCCTATCATTGTAGATGTGGCGTCAATGAGCTCCGCATCAGCAGAGATGAGACTGCGCAGGGAGTGTGATGCCATATAAGTGACGTCACACCCCCGCGCGCTCGCTGCTGTCGGTGATGGGAGAGGGGATACGGGATAGGTGTAAGTGACTATATACTTATTTTTTTTTTTTTTTTATTGCCCTGGCTGCTACTTGGATCAGCTATGATCATTAATTTACTACTGGGGGCAGCTATATGTCATTAATACGTACTGGGGGCTGCTATCTGCCATTACTCGTAATGGGGGTGTGCTGATGAATCATTACTACTACTGGGGGGCAGAGATATTATCATTACCTACTACTGGGGGCCGTATATTATCGTTACTTCTATGGGGGCAGCTAGGGGCAGCTATGTATCATTACTACTTCTGGGGGCAGCTATCTGTCCAGTACTATTACTGAGGGCGCCTGCTATGAATCTTTACTACTACTGGGGGCAGCTAGTTTTGTATCTTTACTACTTCTCGGGGGCAGATATCTGTCATTCATATACTGGGCTCGGCTGATGATCATTACTGACTTGGGGAAGCTTATATTCATTTATTATGGGGGCTTGTATCTGTCATTACACTTACGATAGGGGCAGCTAAGGAATCCGAGTACTACTTATGGGGCAGCTAATTATCATTCACTATACTGGGGGCAGCTATTATTAATTAACTACTGGGGGGCAGATACTGTCTTATACTTACTGGTGGGCAGCTATAGAATAATTCTTACTACTGGGGGCAACGCTATGTACATTTCTACTATGGGAGGCAGATTTGGAATTCTTTTTTTCTTTACTGGGGGAGGGGCTGTATGAATCATTACTACTACTGGGGGCAGCTATCTGGCTCGATCTACTATAACTGGGGGCTGCTTTGATATAATTATATACTGGGGCGGCAGTATTAATCAGTATCTACTACTGGGGGCAGCATATATATCATTACTACTACTGGGGGCTGACTATGATCATTATACTTACTGGGGGCAGTAGTATCTTTACTATACTGGGGGCAGCTATTGTCATTACTATACTGGGGCAGCTATGATATCATTACTTACTACTGGGGGTGCTATCGGTCTTATAATACTAGGGGCAGTGGGTTGAATCATTAATACTTCTGGGGGAAGCTATTATCATTACTATACTCGGGGGAGATATGTTTAACCCACCCCCCTTTTCTTTATATTCTACTACTGGAGGCAGCTAAGGAATCTTTCCTTTATACCGGGGGCAGCTATTGTATATTACTATACTGGGGCAGCTATGTATCATTACTATACCGGGGGCAGCTATGTACATTACTAATATGGAGGGACAGCTATCTGTCATTACTACTATTGGGGGCCGCTATGTATCATTACTACTATTGGGGGCCGCTATGAATCATTACTACTACGCTGGGGGGCAGCTATATGTCATTATACTGGGAGGCGCGCATATATATCTTTACTAATACTGGGGGCAGCTATGTATCATTTTAATACGGGGGCAGCTATGTTTTTATACTACTATGGGGGCAGCTATTGTCATTACTACTACTGGGGGGCAGTCATGAATAAATAATACTACTGGGGGCAGCTATGTTATCATTATCTACTATGGGGGGCAGCTATTATTATTATACTACTGGGGGCATGCATATCTGTTCATTACTACTACTGGGGCAGATATATTTCATTACTAATACTGGGGGGATGCTATGTATCATTCACTACTACTGGGTGGACAGCTAATCTGGTTATTACTACTACTGGGGGCAGTATGAATCATTTACTACCTTATGGGGGCAGCTTATATATATTAACTACTTGCTGGGGGCAGTATGTATTATTACTACTAGCAGGGGGGGCGCTATTCTGTCTTACTATATGGGGGCAGCTAGATGAATCATTACTACTGATCTGGGGGCAGCTTTTCTTGTCTTACTACACTGGGGGCAGTTTATATCATTCTATAATGGGGGCAGCTTTAGCTGATCTGTCATTATACTTATGGGGGCAGCTATGAATCATATATATTTGGGGGAAGCTATATATCGATTACTACTACTGGGGGCAGCTATTCTGTCATTATACTACACTGGGGGCCAGCTTTGAATATTTACTATACTGGGGGAGCTATTGTATCATTACTACTATGGGGGCAGCTATCATTTATTACTACTACTGGGGGGCAGACTATTGGTCACATTCTACGACTGGGGGTGCTATGTATCATTCTACTACTGGGAGGAGCTATGTATATAACTACTGGGGGCAGCTATCTGTAATTACTACTACTGGGGGCAGCTTATTGAATCATTATACTACTGGGAGGCAGCTATATATCTTTACTACTACTGGGGGGCAGATATGTCTCATTTTCTACTACAGGGGGAAGCTATCTGTCTTTACTACTTTGGTGGGCAGATATGAATATTTCTACTTACGGGGGCAGACTATGAATCATACTACTACTGGGCGGATGCTATATATCATTTACTATATGGGCGGCAGCTATTGTCATTACTACTAATGGGGGCAGTATGATTCATTACTACTACTGGGGGCAGTAATATATCATTGACTACTACTGGGGGCAGCTCAATATGTATATTAATACTTACAGGGGGCAGGCTATCTGTCATACTACTACTGGGGGACTAGCTATGAATCATTACTACTACTGGGGGGCAGCTATCTGTCATTACTACTACTGGGGCTGTATGTATCTTTAACTACTGGGGGCAGATATCTGTCATAATTACTTCTGGGGGCAGATATGAATCTATTCCTTACTACGGGGGCAGCTATTCTGTCATTACTATCTTGGAGGCAGTATGAATCATTATACTTACATGGGGGCAGCTAATGTGTTCATTTCTTATTGTGCGGCAGCTATATATCTTCACTACTACTGGGGGCAGCTAGTATCATTTACTAATACTGGGGGCTGTATGTATCATTACTACTGGGGCAGATATCTGACACTTACTACTGGGGGCAGCTATGAATCATTATACTGGGGGAGCGATTTATCATTACTACTATGGCGGGCAGCTTTCCTAATACTCTATGGGAGAGGCAGTCTATGTATTCATTACTACTAATGGGGGCAGCTATGAATCATTACTACTACTGGGGGCAGCTATATATCATTTACTCTTACTGGGGGGTATCTGTCATACTATACTAGGGGGGGCAGCTATGTATCATTACTATATGTCACCTCCCCCCCCCCTCCCACCGGGGCAGCTTTTGAATTATTACTATACTGGGGGCTAGATAGTTATTGTCATTACTATACTTGGGGCAGCTATGAATCATTATACTTACTGGGGGCACGCTATGTATCATTACTACTTACTGGGGGCAGCGTATCTATCATAACTACTTTCTGGGGCAGCTATCTGTCAAATTACTATCTACTGGGGGATGTATGTGTCATTACCTACTATGGGGGCAGCTTCTGTATTTCATTACTTCTGGGGCAGCTTTCTATCATTATATACTGGGGGAGCTGCGGCAAGCTCATGAATCATTACTACTCGACTGGGGGCAGGCTTATCTATCATTACATACTTCTGGGGCAGCTATTATGTCATTATTACTACTTGGGTGCAGCTTTGAATTGAATCATTACTACTACTGGCGGGCAGCTATGGGTCATTTCTACTACTGGGGCAGCTATTATCATTAACTACTTACTGGGGGCAGCTATCTGTCATTTCATACTTGGGGCAGCTATGAATCATTGACTACTACTGGGAGGGCAGCTTTTTAAATTCAACCAATGATTAATACTACTACTTGCGAGGCAGCTATGAATCATTACTAATGGGGGCAGATATCAATCATTCACTATACTGGGGGCAGCTATGTGTCATTACTACTGGGGCAGCTATATATCATTACTACTACTGGGGGCAGCTATCTGTCATAAATACTTATTGGGGCTAGCTGATGAATCATTACTCCTACTGGGGTGGCAGTATATATTCATTACTACTATGGGGGCATATATGTTTCATTTAAAATTACTGGGGGGCAGCTCTGTTTCATTACTACTTCTGGGGTAGGGGCAGCTAAGCTATCTGTTCATTAATATAGGGGGCAGCTATATTCTTACTACTACTGGGGGAGTTAAGCTATGTATCATTCCTATACGGGGCGGGCAGATAACTGTCTTTACTTCTTGGTGGCAGCTATGAATCATTACTAATACTGCGAGCAGCTATTGTATTACTACTGGGGCAGCTATGATTCAATTTCTATATGGGCCAGATATCTATCTTACATTATCTGGGGGAAGTTATGAATTTTACTACTACTCGGGGGCAGATTATGTATATTACTACTACTGGGAGCGATATGTGTCTTTACTTCTACTGGGGCAGCTATTATCATTATATTACTGGGGGCAGCTATGAATCATTATACTAGTGGGGGCTGATTGTATCATCTACTACTACTGGGAGCAGCTACTGTGTCATTACTCTGGGGACACGCTATTATGTATCATTACGCATGGGGGCTGCTATCTGTCATTATACTATTGGGGCCAGCTATGAATCATTATACTACTGGGGCAGATATCTGTCATTAATAATACTGGGGGCAGCTATGTATCATATTTCCTACTGGGGGCTGCTATATAATCAGTACTACTACTGGCTGGCCAGCTATTGTGTACTTACTTATGGGGGCAGCTCATATATCATTACTACTACTGGGGGCAGCTAGGTGTCATTAATACTGGCGGGCAGCATGTTTCATTACTTTATGGGGGGCAGTATTTAATATTACTATACTGGGGGCTGGCTATGTATCATTACTACTACTGGGGGCAGCATATCTATTTATCATTTATACTGAGGGCAGCTATGTATCATTAATCTGGGGCGCTATTGAATCATTACTATATGGGGGCAGCTATCTGTCTATTCATTAATATATCGGGGGAAGCTATGTGTCATTATCTTACTGGGGGGAGCTATATATATTACTTCTTACTGGGGGCAGCGATCTATTGTATCATTACGAATGGGGGCTAGTATTGTATCACTTACTACTGGGGAAGTATATATCATTAATAATCTGGGGCAGCTATCAATCATTATACTACTGGCAGCTATGGATCGCCATTTCTACTGGGGAGCTAGCTATTATGTATCATTACTACTGGGAGGCAGTATGTATCTTATTACTATACTGGGGGCCAGCTATGATATATTCCTATACTGGGGGCAGAGCGATATTATTACTACTACTGGGGCAGCTATATGTATTACTTACTACTCTGTGGGCAGTGGCCAGTATGGTCATTATATAACTACTGGGGGCAGAAGCTATGTGTCATTAATAATGGGGTCAGCTATATACATTACTCTATGGGGGCAGCTATTATGTATCATTATATGGGGCAGCTTTGTATCTTTACTACTGGGGGAAGTATATTTATTACTTCTTACTGGGGCAGCTATCAATCTTTCAATAATACTGGGGCAGCTATGGATCGATTACTACTGGGGCAGTTATCTATGGTTCAATTACTACTACTGGGGCAGCTATGAATCAGTACTGGGGCAGCTATGAATCATTATTTATGGGGCAGCTTCACTCATTACTGACTATAGGGGGCAGTATCTATCAGTTTATCTACTGGGGCCAGAGGAAGCTATCAAATCCTTATACTACTGGGGCGGCAGCTATGTATCTTTACTACTGGGGCAGCTATGTACACTCTACGGCCACTTTATATAGGTAACATGCTTAGTAACGGGTTTGGTCCCCCTTTTGCTTCAGAACTGCTCAATTCTTCGGGGCATAGATTCATCATAAGTGTTGCACGGGATGCTCACTGGGTACCAAGGGGCCCAAAGAGTGCCCAAGAAATATTCCCCACACCTTGACTCCACCACACACAGCTGAACAGTGATACAAGCAGGATGAATCCATGCTTTATGTTGTTGACGCCAAATTTGACCTACACTCGAATGTAGACAGCAGAAATCGAGGATCATCACGACCAGGCAACGTTTTTCACAATTCTTCTACTGTGCAATTCGATGAGCTTGGGAATGGAGCCTCTGTTTCACTGTTCTTAGCTGAAAAGGAGTGGCACCCGGTGTGGTCTTCTGCTGCTGTAGCCCATCTGCTCAAACGTTCAGCGTTACTGTGTGTTCAGAGATGCTATTTGACTACCTTGGTTGTAAAGGGTGGCTATTTGAAGTCACTGTTGCCTCTTCTACTAGCTCGAACAGTCTGCCAATTCTCCTTTGACTCTGGCATCAACAAGGCATTTCGCCGCAAGGGACTGCCGTTAACTCATGGATTTTTTTCTTTTTTTTCGGACCTTTCTCATGTAAACCTTAGTGGATGGTTGTGCTGAAATCAGGAGATCAGCAGTTTCTGAAGATACTCAGGACCAGCCTCTTTGGCACCAACAACCAATGCCACGTTCAAGGCACCTCAAATCACCTTTATTATCAATACTTGATGCTCGAGTTTGAAACTGAGGAGATTGTCTGACCCATGTCTACATGCATAAAGCACTGAGTTGCTCGCCATGTGATTGGCTGATTAGAAATTAAGTGTTAACGAGCAGTTGGACAGGTGTACCTAATAAAGTGGCCGGTGAGTGTATCATTACTACTGGGGCAGCTATCTATGTATCATTAATACTACTGGGGCAGCTATGAATCATTATTACTGGGGCAGCTATCTATTATTACTACTACTGGGGCTGCTTGTATCATTACTATGGGGCGCTATGTTCATTATTACTGGCGGCAGCTATTATGTATTAATATCATTACTGGGGCCTGCTATCTATGTATCATATCACTAACTGGGGCAGTCTCTTATAGTATCACTATCACTACTGGGCAGCTATCTATGTATCATTATCACTCCTGGGGCAGGTATGTATTATTATTATTACTGGCGGGCATATTCTCTTAAAATGACAGGAGTTATTACATATGTATATTATATAATGTCTAATACTGAACCCACACAGTGCTGACATCAGTCTCCTGTTATAAAATACTGGTTACCCCAATACGATACCCCGTATGAATGTATACTCTTATTGTGGGGTTTTTTTGTGAGTGTGATTCTTAAATCATCATAACCTCTGCCATAACCGCCACTAACTAACCCGCCCCCACTGGGTGGAAATATGTCGTGCATCAAAACGGTCCCTGGTGGAAAAAAGGTTGGGGACTTCTGCATTATAGAGATTGTTATCCAGTTTTGGGGATGTTGTTGTATTTGAAAGTAATATTGCCACCGCCGCTTTTTTTTTATCTTGTGACGCTACATAAGTTACTGGGTACAAATGCTTAAGAAAATTAAAGTGCCCCTCCCTATTGAAGTGTGTCTCTTGTACAAATACCAGGTCAGGTTTATTAGCCCTAAGAGCCATATGCAGGAGTTTTCTCTTCAAGTCAGAGTTGAGGCCCTTGACGTTGATAGAATATAACTTAATCATTAGAATCCCATTGATAGCTACCAGCAATTTTGCACCTTTGCTGATCCCAATCAAGCATCAGTTGACAAATGGAGACAAAAGGGAGGTAAGAGGGGTGCACAAGACCATCACATACTAAAAACCACATATAGAAATTTCAACGGTCACCAAGGCTTTTGAAGACTCGGCGAGGTGAGTAACCCTATAACTTTCCGACAAAAGAACCAATAATCCCTCCAGTGATAGTACTGAAGGATTTACAGTAAGAACGAGAGACACTCTGGGTTCGGACCAAACGGACCAAATAACAGGCAATGAGCACTAATAGGTCCATGAGAATTCGTTGCTTAGAAAATACAAATGTACACATTGGTAACAAATATGGGTCTGTGGGGTCTTGAACAAGACAGTGTAAGTGAGGCAGCATCAAAAGACCCACAGAGCCACCCAATGCTGATAAGGGGGGCAATCCTTATAGCGCAGAAAAGCAAAAATATGCAAACAGATAACGGTATGCAAGAAATTCACAATAAGCAATGTTAACAGAGGTCCTTATGCGTAATAAAAACTAATTTACTAGCCCAAATTCTAAATTTCAGAATCATAGGGAAAACTGAAAAAATGCTAATGACCTAACTTATTATAAGTCTCAGATTAGAGAGAACCATGACATTGAGAAGAATAAAAGGAGCACTTTTCCCCTTTGAACCCTAGAAAGTCAGGTGTCAGGGGGGAGTACCTCCTGTGACCCCCTTTAAACCGCGGAGGCGATCTTTTCTTTTTTGGTTGTGCTTTCCCCCCTTCTCGGAGAGGGGCGGAGATGAGTTTTCCCAAATTTCCCCAAACTGTGGTTTTGGGGGATAGAATCCAGGTAGAGGAAAAAGAGTGGGGACTTCAAAGGTGCGGAGAGCTGCAGAGCGTCCGTTCCTTGTCGCGTACAATGTAAAGGGGAAAACCCCACCATACTGGTAGGTTTTTCCCCAGGATATCCAGCAAGGGGGCTAAGATGTCGGCGCTTTTGTAGGGGATCCATGATAGATCAGGGGGAAAATTTGTATGCTTGCCCCCATAAAAGAAGAGATCTTTGGAGCCTAGCTTTATCAAATCGGCTCTTTGAGTCGGAAGTCATAATACAGCAGATAATATCACGTGGGTTGAATGGGGCCCTTTTTGGGTTTTAAAGCTCTGTGTGCCCTGTCCATTTTTTAAAGGGTCGGGGCCCAGTCCCCCAAGCTAAAACCCCGAAAATCTCCTCAAAACTTGGAATACATTTTCCCTCCTGTACTTCCGGGGGCCCCTCTCACTCTATGTTTTTCCTCCTCCCCTATTATCTAGTCCTTAGTTTGGGGAAGTCTCCCGCAGAAGTTTAGCTTGAGTTGATACAGCCTTTTGCAAGGACGAGACATATTGCCGTGTGTGATCATGGGCGGATTCAATAGAATCCACTCTCTCTCCTATATGCTTTAAATCCATCCGGACTGCAGCAAATTCGGCCCTGAAAGTATCTTTAACATCCGTTAGGAGTCCATTCAAATCATTCTTAATAGGGAGATCTTTAAGGAGTGTTTGCCAATTCTGGGTGGTACACAGACTAGGATCCGCAGGAACTGCTTCCTCCATCATGTAGTCAGAAAACAAGCTCTGATTATTTAATGGTAGAGCATCATCAGTCATTATAGAAATCCCAGCCGTAGTATTATCTAAGGAATCTCGATCCGTCCCAGCTCTGGC